>JANBPO010002057.1:10048477-10268315 GCA_024336825.1 Amorphophallus titanum
GGTAATTTTTCTTGGTGCTGGAGTGTGCGGTTCCCAGTGTGTGTGAGGTTCAAGGTCAGGTCAAGCATGGAGATCTCCTACGTTGTCGGAGGTATGTTGGTTTCTCCTTGACTGGAGGGGTCGTGTTCTTGTTAAGCTCCATCATCTTGCATTATGTGTTCAGACTGGCTAGCTTCCTCCTGTGTGCCATGAAGTCCGTGTGAGACGTGTTTTATATTTTGGCAGTATGGCTACCTATGAGAAGCGATGCCACTTCCCCTTGATGCATAAGGGTGTATTGGCGTTGTTCCGGAGGGATGAGCGCCAGTTGGGCTGTGCTTGCGAGGACTGGTGGCTGGTGTTGTGATTCCCGATGTGTTGGGAATCAGAGTCTGTGGTGTTGCAGAGGATTGCCAGATTAAGAGAGAGAATCTATGCTCTGGGTTCGAGGTAATTGGAGCTTTCCTCACCCTGCTTTCCAGAGTTAACCAGCCGAGTTAAGGATCATCGGGATGGCAGATCCCGAGTTATTTGTGGGAGTGCGCACGTGGATTAGAGTGCGCAGTGGAAGCTTTTTGGACCCATATCCCATAGGTCCAGGATCGTTGCGTTGGTTGCTAGGGGCGGATTTTCGAGGATGAGTAAAAGCATTAGAGGATTGGTTCCTCGGTGTGAGATTGTCTCTAGCTGTGCGAGCCATGGAGTTGTCGTGCCATTGCTTGGGTATTGTGGTTCGTGGCACTGGTAGGATGGAGAATTCGAGAAATATGACGACAGGTTGCCGCACAAGTACCCTGTTCATGCGATGGAAGCCGTGTCAGGCGTTTGGTGCTAGACTCGATTTGGGTTGTGAAGGTATAGCCTGACAGAGGATGAGGACATGATAGTCAGAGTTGGCAAGCTGTGGGCTCGACTCGTGTTGGAAGTTGTGTCCTCGGACGAGATCGTAATCCTAGAGAAGTGATATCTGAGAGATTATAGGTCCCAATTGATAGCTGTGAGCGACTAGTAAGGCTAGCCGAGTGGTCGACCATGGAAAGGTCTATGATGTTTGGGGACCCGTGTGCATTGGTCACGGCGTTATCTACTAGGATGTTGTGGTAGCAGATAGCACTTGTCTATTCTTGAGATATGTGCCGTAAACTGCTAAGATGGTGTCTAGTGGCTCTGTGGCGAGAGCGGAGCTGAGGATTGGAAGGCGTCCTTTGAAATCATGGAGATGTAATCGGTGATGAGACAGTGCAATGGGCGATGCCTGTGTATGGAGGTCCTTGGTGGGACGTTGTCGTCAGATGGTGATCCTTGGCCTTGTGACTCGCGTGGGAGAATTTTCCTGTAAGTCCGAGTCCGGTGCTATTGTGGACCGAGGATTGTGCAATCCTATCATTTGGTTTCGTCGTGCTCCCTCGAGAGCGTAGAATTGGCATAAGGATCAGGATCGGATGTGGTGTCCAAGTGAGGATTGGCTCGAGATGTAGTGATGGTTTGTGGAAGAGTCAACGGATGGCCGTCGAGTTTTAGAATGGGCTCATCGGGTTTGATGAAGGAGAGCATGAGCAGGAGTTAGGCCGGTAAGGGATTCACGTTGACGAGTAGGTGGCGACCGACAAGTGGTCTTTCACAGACAGAAGATGTCGGTTGTAGTGGATCGAGAATGGCGAGAGCCATGGGCAAGCGAGGACTTGGGTGGCCGATTATGAGGATGTATCTTTTCCCGGATTGGATCTGGGATTTATTGAAGGTTGTGTTCGGACTGGAGTTGGTCCAGTGTTGTCATTGGCTTTTGGCTTGCCAGGTATAAGATGGTTCATGGCGTAGAGCCGACGGATTTGTCGCAGTCAGTTGAGATGACTGTGTGAGCTGGTTGTCCCTTGTGTAGGGCGTGAGATTAGAAAGTTTCCAGCATTCTCGCCATCGTCTCGCTCATCCTTGTCGCGATCGTCGGCTATTACATCGTCGAGACGAACAGCACCGCCGATGAGAACAGCAAACTCTCGGCCTCCGAAGCTTCCGCGAAAAAGAAATCCACCGAAGCCCAAAGCGCTCTCGACGAAGCCAAGGTCGCGCTCGACCGCGCCAACGCCCAGGTGAAGGATGCTCAGGCGAAGCTCCTCGCCGCGCAGGCCGAAGCCGCCAACGCGAAATCCGCCTCCGGCAACACCGAGGCGAAAATCGCCGAACTCACCGCCGCCCTGGACAAGGCCGCCGCCGATCGCAAGGCCGCCGACAGCAAGGCCGCGCAGTCCGCCGCCGACGCCCGCGAACTCGAGACCAAGCTCGCCGAGCTCCGCTCGCGCGTCGAGGACCAGAACGCCCGCATCGCCAAGCTTCAGGACAATTCCGGCGTGCGCCAATCGCAGTCCGATCTCGCCGCCGCCAAGGCCGATCTCGCCAAGGCGCGCGCCGAAGCCGCTTCCGCCAAGACCGCCCGCGACGCCGCGAACGCCGATCTCGACAAGGCGAACCTCGAGGTCGCCCGGCTTCAGGGCGAGCTCGCCGCCGCCAAGGTCCGCTCTTCCGGTTCCCGCGCCGACCGTCTCGTCGGCTCCGGTTCGCCCGACTACAAGAACTTCTGAACGTATCCGTTCCGGAAATACAAAGGCCGCCCGGAAAGGGCGGCTTTTTTTCGCGGCGCGGACTTCCGAGTCCGCGATTCGGCGGGACGTGTCACAACGGCCGGCGTTTCGTGCAGCCGGCGAGCGTCATCGCGATGCCGGCCGCCGCGTGGATCGCGAGCGCGGCGAACGCGACCGGCGGTTCGACGATGGTGAACGCAGCCGGCATCGTCTCCCGGTAGGCGTCGTAGATCTTCGCGTCCTTCATCGAACCCATGTAGCCGCACCAGCTCCAATACGCGTTCACGAACGGCCGGCAGACCCATTCCAACGCCGGCGGCAGCGCGAGCACCACGCCGGAGAGCGGAAGCTGGAAGCCGACCATGTAAATGGAAAGCAACGACGCCTTCTCCGGCGAGGCGAGCAGCGCCGAGAAACCGAGGCAGACCCACGTCATCGCCAGCGCGCAACCGGCGAGGATCGCGCATTGGTCGAGCCACGGTCCCGGGAATCCGCAGATAACCTTCACGAACGCCGCCATCCACAGGCCTTGGAAAATCGCGATGACGCCGGTGAAGACGAGTTTCGACGCCGCATAGGCTCCGGGACGCAATCCGGTGATCCGTTCCTTTTCGTAAAGCGTGCGTTCGGCGGCGATTTCCCGTCCGCCGTTGTTCGCGCCCATGAGTGTGAGCAGCACGATCTGGAACAGGATCAGACCGCTCGTCAGCGAGGCGATGTTCGCGCGTTCGATCTGCACCGAGAGGGCGTGTTTCGCCTGTTCCATCGAGGCGGCGATCGCGTCGAGCGAGAGCGTCGGCACTTCCGGCAGTCCTTTCAGCGCGAAGATCGCGACCATCACCGGGAAGCCGAACGTGATCGCCAGCGTCAGCGCAAGATACCCGTGGTCCCGGAAAAACAGCAGCGAACGCCGGGCGAGCAGCGTGTTCAACTGCGAGATCGCGCCCGGGCGCGCCGCCGGAACCGGAGCCGTTCCGAAATCGTATCCGGAATCCGGATCCGCCGGACGCATCGCGAGCCAGTGTTCCGCCGGCTGTTCCTCCAGCACCGCGTAGAGCCGGAGCGCGTCCGGAATGCCGAAATGCGCGAGCAGCGCCGGCAGCGGGCCTTGGAAGACGACGTGCCCCTTGAACACCACCGTCACGGTGTCGAACCGGTCGAGCGCCGCGAGGTTGTGGGCGGTTGGGGGTGGTGGGGTTTGGACCCTAGAGGAGGTCTTGGGTTGAGTGGTGGGGAACGGAGAAGGCGAGGGGTGTCTACAAGGAAGACTCGCCTATATTAGGCGGTTCATTTCTAATCTCTCGGGAAGTTGCTGGCATTTCGGCAAACTGATGAAAAAAGGAGCGCCCTTCATGTGGGACGAAGACTGTCAAAAGACCTTCGAACAAATTAAGGAGTACCTATTGACTCCCCCAGTCCTAGGGACACCTGTCAGATGGAAGCCCATTATTCTCTATATTGCTACCATGGATGTCTCTTTGGGAGCTCTGCTAGCCCAGATCAATGACGAGGGCAAGGAGCAGCCACTATACTACACCAGTCGAAAGCTGATCGGGCCTGAGCACCAGTATGCGCCTATGGAAAAGGTGTGCTTGGCCCTGGTATTTGCTGTCAAGAAGCTAAGGCACTACCTTCTAGCCCACAAAGTGGACCTCATCTCAAAATGTGATCCACTCAAATTTCTGCTCAAACAGCCTGTCCTCTCTGGTAGGCTCGGCAAGTGGGCACTCATCCTTATGGAATTCGATATCACCTTCATCCCACGCACGGCGATCAAGGGGCAAGGAATGGCGTAGTTCTTAGCTCCGCACCCTGTGCCGAAAGATTCACCACTTAACTTCGAGTTACCCGATGAAGAGGTGTTGGTACCTTCTCAAGAAAGTAGGGAGCATCCTGAAAATATCCCACCACAGATGGAGCCGAACGTTCTCACCCTTGACTTCCCATATTGGGAGTTGTATTTTCATAGTGCCTCCCGGACAGTCAAAAGGGTTGGTGTCCTCGCAAACTTTGTCTCGGGTGCGGGGATAGATTTTGTATCTCCACAAGGCGGCATTCTCCACAACTCTTGCGCTCTTATGAAGTCGTTGACTAATAATGAGGCAGAGTATGGAGCGCTAATTATTGGACTTCAACTAGCACTAGAGATGGACATCAAGTGCATCAAAGTCTACGGGGATTCTCAGCTCGTCATTCGACAGATACTGGGCGACTATGACGTCCAGAAAAAGGAGCTCATGCCCTACCATACAGTCGTTATGAGGCTGAAGGAGAAATTCTACCAATTGAAATAGGCCACGTCCCAAGGGGCAGTAACTCCCAGGCGCAGGCTTTGGCAAAGTTGGCAGCAGCTTTGAAAGTCCCACCTGAGGGAGAATTAAATATTTCTGTCAGACACCGAAGGCTTATGCCAAGCGTGCTCGATGAAGAATCCGGCCTCCCTGTCTACGAGGCCAATAATATTCAAGAGGAGAATGCTCCTAAAGAAGAAGATTAGCGTAAGCCGATTATAAAGATAAAAAATGGCTGGCTTCCTCCCGATCGGCTTACGCTACGCAGGGCAACATCCTACCAACTGTGGAAACTCTTGCTGTGCAACTGCTACGCAGGGCAACATCCTACCAACTGATTGACGACTTGCTTTTTAGGCTCGTCCATGAAAAAGACCGATCGGTCCTTGTACGGTGCCTTTCGCATAAGGAAGCAAAGACCGTAATGCACGAAGTCCATTCTGGATTGTGCGGGGCTCATCAAGCAGGAGCCAAAATGAAAAATAACATTAAGCTCAAAGGGTTTTAGTGGCCCACTATGTACGAATATTGTAACCAATATGCTCGTACATGTCATCAATGCCAAACATTTGGGCTAGTGCCTCGGAGGCCGCCTAATCCGCTCCATCTAACTGCACCTACTTGGTCCTTTACGGAGTAAGGCATGGACATTGTGGAACCATTCCCGCCATCAACTCAAGGCCACAAATTCATATTGGCCGCACTGATTACTTCTCGAGATGGGCAGAGGCCGTCTCACTACGAGAGGTTACAGGGGAAACAGTTGCCCGGTTCGTGAGGCATTACATCATATACAGATTCGACACCCCCAGTCGGATCATCTCGGATAATGACACGCCTTTCAAGAACAAGATTGTTCATGCTTTGGCGTCTAAATTTCATATTGACTGGAGGACGTCATCGGTAAAGTCTGTTGACGTCCTCGATGCTAATAGGCCTGCATGAAAATTTTGTTACTGTTAGAGACAGAGAAATAGGGCATGTGTTAAAGAGAGAGACAGAGAGGGAGACGGAGACAGAGGGGCTCGGCCCCTTCATCTCTGTGACTGTAGGCACAATTAGAGAGGGGAGAGAGAGTGAGGGAGAGGGAGACGGGAGGATCATTCCTCCCCCTATGTGACTGCTACCATGTATTAGAGATAGAGGGAGAGGGAGAGGGAGAGGGAAAGGGAAAGGGAGGGAGGGAGACTGAGACAGGGAGAGGGTGAGAACGGCCAGGAGACGTTGAGATTTGGGACAGGGAGAGGGAGACAGTGAGAGTGACAGAGGCAGATGATGAGATAGGGAGAGTGAGAGAGGGAGATGGTGAGAGAGGGAGAGGGCCGGAGAGGGCCAGAGAGGGAGAGTGGGAGAGGGTCGGTGAGAGAGGGAGAGGGCCGGAGAGGGCCTGGGAGGGAGAGTGGGAGAGGGTCGGTGAGAGAGGGATCTGGTTGCCGGTAAGAGGGAGAGGGCCTGAGAGGGCCAGAGAGGGAGAGTGGGAGAGGGTCGATGAGAGAGGGATCTGGTTGCCGGTGAAGGAGAGGGCGTGCCGGTGAGAGAGGGATGGTGAGAGAGGTAGAGGGCTAGAGAGGGAGAAGAGGGCTGGAGAGGGAGAGTGGGAGAGGGATGTGAGAGAGGAAAAGAGCACCGGTGAGAGGGAGAGGGCTGGTGAGAGAGGGATGGTGAGAGAGGGAGAGGGCCAAAGAGGGAGAGGCCAGAGAGAGATCGACGATGAGAGAGGGAGAGTGGGAGAGGGATATAGTGAGAGAGGGAGAGGGCCACCGGAGGGATACTTGAGCGCCAGAGGGATACCTGGCCGACGTCGTCCCAGCTACTGCTGTCGCCAATCGCCGAGGGAAACAACCAGAGAGAGACACCATCGGCGGGAGGGAGAGGGAGAGCACAGTCCGATCACAGTGAGAGGCACAGTGAGTGGGTCATGTGTGTGTGGAGGGAAATCAAATTTTTTCCCACGGATTTCACACGGAGAGAATTCCATCACAAATTTCAGATGGGAATTCTGACCACTTATAATACCATCTGAAATTTAAACTAAATTTCCAACATATTTATGTTTGTTGTAAATGAGGTTGAAACTTCCAACGGATATTCTGACTGACAGTTCTACCATCGTATCCATCAGAAATACTGATTGATATTTCGGCAATAAAATTTTCGTGTGAAATTCCCGTCGCTATTAGTGCCTTTTCTTGTTGTGGGTAATTCTCTTCGTGCTTTTTCAACTACCTTGAAGAATACACGATCACTTTCCCTTGCTGCTTCAATACACAGCCTAGACCAATTCCAGATGCATCAGTATAGACTTTGAACTTCTCTCCTTCAATTGGTAAAGCCAGCACGGGTGTAGTAGTCAAACGATCCTTTTAGGTTTGAAAGTTCTTCTCGCATTCCTTGGTCCATATATACAGATTCTCTTTCCTGGTTAATGTTATCAATGGAATAACAATCTTAGAAAAATCCTTGATAAAACACCTGTAATAGCCAACCAATCCCAGAAAACTTCAAATTTCTACCGCTTTGACGGGTCTCTCCCAATTCTTTACTGCCTCTACTTTAGAAGGATCAACAGAATTCCCTCCTTTGAGATTACATGATTCAAAAATGAAACTTCTTCAAGCCAAAAGTCACACTTGTTTAACTTAGCATACAATTGATTATCCCTCAAGAGTTGCAATGCTATTCTCAAATGCTCCTCATACTCTTCCTCAATTTTAGAATATACCAGAATATCATCAATAAATACCACATTAAACTGATCAAGATGTGGCCTGAATATACTGTTCATCATAAATGTAGCATGGGCATTGGTTAGTCCAAAAGGCTTAACGGTAAACTCACAATTCCCGGGTTTTGAACATCTCTGAACAAAAGATTGAAGAGTCTCCACATGTCATTTTTGATGAACAAAAAGTGCCACTAACCTTAAAGATGATGACAGGGATTCTAAGCAAGATGGAGAATTCCTAGAGGATAAATAAGAAGAGGAGATTCAGCCGAGTGAAGCACCAAATGCTCCCAACCAGGTAAGGCAAGTAGAAGTAGGTGAGTCTTCAATAAATTTTAGTTTTTTGAAAGACCACCCTTTTCAAAACATCATAGAAAATTTGAATGATCCCCCTAGGACAAGGTCTTTTCTTAGAAATGTAAATAATCAAGACCTAGTTGCATTTGTGTCACAGATTGAACCCAAATCTATTGAACAGGCTTTGAAAGATGAATCATGGGTTAATGCAATGAATGAGAAATTAGGACAGTTTGAAAGAAACAATGTATGGAAACTAGTTCCTAGACCTGAAAATGTAACTGTCATTGGAACAAAATAGGTTTTTAAAAATAAACTAAATAAAGATGGAATAGTTTCTAGGAATAAAGCTAGACTAGTAGCTAAAGGCTATTGTCAGGAGTTCGGAGTAGATTTTGAAGAGTCATATGCTCCTGTTGCTAGATTAGAAGCTATAAGAATCCTGCTAGTTTTTACGTGTTCTAAAAATATGAAACTTCATCAAATGGATGTCAAAAGTGCATTTCTGAATGGTCTTATTAAGGAAGAGATTTTTGTAGATCAACCACCAAGATTTTAACTGTCTTCACACCCTAACAAAGTTTTCAGGTTGAACAAAGCCCTGTATGGACTGAAACAGGCCCCTCAGGCTTGGAATGAAAGGCTGACAGAATTTCTGCTCAGCAAGGGCTATCACATAAACCACAAAATGACACGACACATGTAAATTTTCACAAATCAACCCAAACCGACTCACGAAGGAAACCAGCCTCCTACCGGCCCCAAATCACTACCAAGCACAACGAAACCACCAGGAATGGCATTCGAACATACCACGGGTTCAAATGAGACCATTCAAACTGAAAGCTATCGCCTGAAATGGTGAACACGGCTCACACCCTCTCAAACATGCTTTTCGCCCAAATAGGGTAAAACCCACCCAAACTCGCACCGTTCGGCTCTAAATCGTGAGGAAATGTAGGAAAAGAGTAGGACATCTGTCCCCCTACCTCCACTGAAGATCTTGCACGTCGAAATAGCCACAATACATCGAAAATAAACACACGAACAACCCACACTAGCTTTGAATCCATGAATGGGATCGTGCCAACGCCACGCTCCGATACTCGTGCCATCACGCCTTAGGTCAACTCCACGGCGTCACCACCTCATCCAGCTCCACCACGGTCGCACGCCCGCGGGAGAGGAGAAAAGAGGAGAGAGAGCGAAGGGAGATAAATGAGAGAAATGTGAGGGGAGAGAGGAGAGAGGAAAGGGTTAAGAAGAAAAAGAAAAATAGGGAATTAACAAATTTTCTCAAATTTGATTTTTAGCCTAAAATTTTATAAAATTAAAAAAATATGAAAAAATAGCCTACGCAATCCTCAGAAAGAGCACAATGCATCTGTAGCGTCTCAGAGTTTCAAAACTCAACGGTTCACTATACACGAGATTCCACAACTTATATAGGGGGAAGACCCGCGTGGATCGTAAAACACAATTCGGAACCCATGAAAGCGTTCTGAAAGCTCTCTTATTCCGATCCAAAGGATCCAAGGCATTACAGACTTCTTCTTCAACATCCTCTTCTTCATCACTCCACGTGCACAACATGGCTCGTGGTTTCTTCCCTTTAGCTTTTGTAGTCTTCTTCAACAGTTTGGGGCAGTCTCCCTTCATATGACTTGCCTTTTTACATTGGTAACAAATAATTTTATCAGAACTTTTGTTTTTATGAGACTTAAAGTTTGGACTCTTACCTTTCTGCTGCGACCTCCTCTTTCAGATGATGAATCTGCTATGAATTACATTAAGAAATGGAGAGATCTCCATAGAAGATGTGAGCCTCCCCTAGGCCACGAAGTTGCTCTTGAGGTTTGCAGGTGAAGCTTGAAGGAAGAAATTCTGCAAAGGATAGCTGGCGTCAAGCTCCAGTCCTTTGATCACTTGAGCATGATGGCAGTGGATATTGAATCCCTATTGTCAAAGCAGGTCGAAGCCATTATCCCGACGGAATAGGAAAGTCGAGCTCCAAGTGTTGACTTCAGCACCTACTTGGAGAGGAAGCCTTAGGAAGCATCCGGTCCTTCAACTAGTCGGCTGGTGGAGCAAATCCTCTCATTATGAGAGAAAATGAAAAGGCCTTATTCCTTCCCGAGGGATAAAACTCAGACAATTTTTAAATTGGCTTGTCACTTCGACAAGATTACTCTGCCAGAACCCAAGAGGCTGAAGGATGCAAAAAGAAGTAATGATCCTTGTTTCTGTCCCTATCATCGGGTGTTGGGGCATCCTATCGAGGATTATTATGTATTCAAAGATCTCACTCAAGACCTGATTGGGAAGGGCGAACTCCAGATGAGGAAATATGAAATAAACCCACCACGCCCACATGAAGCGAGCACTTACGAAATGGGAGTCTACATGGTCTCGATCCACTACCAAACCCCCGAAGATACAACGGGGGTCGAGCAACCCAGGCCTCTAACCATGAAGCAGCCGCCTGGGCGGCAAACAACAACCTCGGAAGGGGAAGCGTATAGCGCCACTCCTCTGAACATGAAAGTCGCCAGCTCAGCTGATCCAAGATGCCATGAGGCAGACGTGGTCTCTGGCTCCTCTCCTATGGGCGAGGGCCTCGTAGAGCTAGTCAACTAAGAAATCCTACAGCTTTCAACACCAGGAGATACCCCAAAGCCTCATATAATGACATAAGAAAGGCTGAACGCCGATACCCCTTGCAAATGCTAGGAACACATCGAAGCGGAGGTCACCACAACCTCTAATAATGCTTCACAAGGGGAAGAAGATGAAGAACTTCTCACCACCTCCAGTAGGGATTCCCTTGCGGGCCAATATCCAAGCTGCCCAAAAATTGTGCCATCGACGCCAACGTCGATCCAAGAACTGAAAAAAGAATCTAGCAATGCCTCACCACACGGTGAGGCAAAGCAAGGGGACACCTATGATGTCTTCAAAGACAAAGAAGATGATGAAGGCTTCATCGATTTGCAGTCAGCTCCCTCAAAAATAGATGATAGTTGCCAAGCCATCGTTGATAAGCTGATTGAAGTAAACCTCGGCACAGAGGATGAGCCTAGGTCAATCTTTCATAGTGCTCTCATTCTCCCAGAAGAGTGAGAACAATATATACAGTTGTTCCAAGAGTTTCAAGACTGCTTTGCTTGGAACTACAAAGAGATTCCAGGCCTCAACCCCATACACTAGCCATCGATCCCAAAGCCGAACCAGTGAAGCAATCACCTCGGTGAATGAGGCTGGAACTGATAAGCCAGATTTGCAAAGAGGTTGACAACCTCGTAGACATCTACTTCATAGTAGAAAACCAATACACCACCTAGCTGGCCAACATTGTGCCTGTCAAGAAGAACAACGGCCAAATCCAGATATGCGTGAATTTTTGGGACCTGAACAAAGCGTGCCCAAAGGATGATTTCCTAGTGCCTATCACTGAAGTCATGATAGATGCCACCACTGGCCATGAAGCACTCTCCGTCATGGACGGGTCATCTGGATATAACCAGATATGGGTGGCCGAGCATGACAGAATTCATATATCTTTTCGATCGCCCAAGGGGATATACCATTATAAGAGAATGCCTTTTGGCCTCAAGAATGTCGGTGCCACTGATGAGTGCTCATTTCTTTATGATAATTCACATCACATATATCATTTCATATGCACATAATTAGCCAATTATGCAGGCGAACAGGTGTCGACAATTCCCAAGTGTTCTGGCCAGCTCGTTTCTGCTTAGGCCATGGTGCAGGTGTCGACACCAGGTGTCGACCCCACGGCGGCGCGGTTCGGTCATGACTTTTGCGAACTGGCTCGAAACCCTATAAATCCCAATCCCAATGCTAACAAATGATTGGTCCATGGATCCCTAGGCTCCTACAAGTGTGGAGAAGTGATTTGGGTATAAATAGAAGCTCCTAGGGCATCCATTGCAAGGAGGTTTTAAGGTATTCATCCATTTTTCACCCCTTTAGTGTGCAGGGTGGCGGTTGCAGCTCCAAGGCTCCTTCCAGATCGATTTGGGTGCCAAAGCTAGAGGAGGAGAGCTGGATTTCACATTCCCAATAGTCCTTTGCTGGATGTTGAGTGGAAAATTGAGTGACAACCTTGTTTAAGCAAGAATCGTCTGCCCTCTTTGAAGAACAGTCTTCATCCTGCGGAAAAACTCAAGCATGTCTAACAGAAAGAAAGGGGGAGCTCTAACCATGAGAAAATCTTCTTCCTTTTGATTTCTCAAGTTCTTTGTGGTCATATCTTGAATATTTTGTGTAATAGTTAGCTTCTTGAACCTGGTTCTTGTGTGTTTGCTAGTGAACGGAGACACGAGCGTGTGTGTATGTATGTGTGGCCCAGCTCGACTATCGTGTGTGTGTTGGCTATTGTATACAGCATGTGTGGCTCACATCTTAGTGGAGCGTTAATCCTCACTTGGTGAGGGGTGGACGTAGGAGACACGTTTGTGAACCCGAACCACCTACAAATCCTGTGCCCCTTTGTGGTTTGCTTCATCGCATACTTTTTTGAGTGGGCCCTACGCTAAGTCGAGTGGACCTTCCTTTCTACATAGTTCCACTGCATTCATTTACTCGTGTTCACGAGAGAGATCATGTTCGTGTAAGAGTGAGTGCCTGTATGCTTAAAATTCATTCAAATCTATAGTCAATGGTTTTAACAAGCATCTCGTCTATTAAAGTTTTTTTTTGGGACCAATCAATTTACCCCTTCTCTCTTGATTGCCACTAGTCCAGCCACAACAATTCGTATCAGAGCTTTGGTCTCTGATTGAGTCGACCACACGGTCGCAGAGCGAGATCCTAGAGGATGGTAAACAGAGGGATGATGCCCGAAGGGCATTCGGTACACAGGCCTCCATTTTTTGATGGAACAAATTATCCCTATTGGAAAAATAGAATGTATGTTTTCCTGCGTGCTCAAGAGTATGATGTGTGGAATGTGATTAATAAAGGTCCTTATCAATTTCCTACAAATGAGGATGATTGGGATGATGAAAATATCAAGAATTGTGCTGCTAACTTTAAAGCCATGAATATAATTCAGTGTGGTATACATCCCAATGAATATTCATGAATCTTTATGTGTGTCTCTGCGCAGAAAATATGGAACAAGCTACGCTTGATTTACGAAGGAACATCTGAAGTCAAGGAGACCAAGGCAAATCTATTGGTCCGAGATTATGAGTTGTTTATGATGAAGCCGGAAGAATCTATTTCTAAGATGTTTGCAAGGCTGATGGAGATTACAAACGGTTTGAAAGCTCTAGGCAAGGAGTACTCAAACCAAGATCTTGTAAGGAAGGTACTGAGATCACTATCACCACAGTGGCATACAAAGGCCACTGTAATTGAGGATTCAAAGGATCTCAGCACCTTGACCTTGGACGAATTAATTAACTCCTTGATGACATATGAAATTAATATCAAAAGGAGCGAGGAGGATCACAAAAAGAAGAAGGTGGCGACAACATTGGCGTTGAAGGTAAACCCATAAGAATCTGAAGGAAACGAGGAAGACTCCATGGCTAACACTGAAGATGAGGAGCTTGTCGCTATGATTACCAGAAGGGCAAGAAATTTTGTCAAGAAAACTAGGAAGTTCGACGGTCACTATTTATCCTATTTTTAATGATTTATCACCGATAGGTTCTGCATGGTTTTCGTTGGACCGTGCTACTCATTGAGTGGTCTAGAGGTAGACCGTTCTATTCTGAAGAGTCCAACGTCGAAGAAGTCGATCAGTTTGATGGATGATTGAATAATTGCTTGATTTATTTATTTTCCACTGATAGCATTGGACGGTCTGTCAGTAGACCGCACACTATTCTGGGCGGTCTATCGAACGACCACGCACTTGTCTGATATCTGAAAACTCAATGGATTTTCTCTCCATCCGTGGTGAGACCCTCAACTTCTCCCACCCATTTCTCCGTGGAATCTCAACCAAATGAGATGCTGTTTGATCTTGATGGGAGATAGAATAATTATCTACGGATTTTATTTGATTATCTCACCCTAATTTTCACTGAAAACCCTAATTTTGAGCTACACTTTGGGGTGTCTATAAATAGAACCTCTAGTCCAAGCTTGAAAAAGGGGGAGAGATCTAAGGTCGATGGCGAAGTCCTGTTGAATTCTTGAGCGACCTACAGCCAGGGAGGGAGGCTTTTTACATCCTTTCAAGCCTCCGGTTCAGGGAGTAGTCTTTATTTTGGGTTCTAGTTTAAGTGCCTCATAGTCTCGTTGTTCATTGCATGCTTGTTTCCACTGCTCTTCCCCCACGTTTTTTCACTGTTGCATTTCATTTTACACACACTCCTGCAATTTTTCCACGCCCCTAGGGGTTTAAAAACCTCGCAGGTATTCCCCATTCTATGTCATTGTGTTACTTTTCCCCTCTTTCTTACAGTTACTATGCTTATTAGATCTAATTTGGGTTTATTTTTATGCCTTTCACGTTGTTTTGCAGGTCAGCATCATCACAATGCGAGGCCCATCCCTTCTGGCCCGTCGGAAGGAGTGGAGGATCAAGTCCCATGACTTGGTGTGTGGCGGAATAGCACAGTCTTACTTCGTCCGTCTGAAGTGGAGGGCGGTCTTCCATGAACCATTCTTAACATTTGAGCGGCCATCTGCGAACCGTTCCGTCATCCACCACTCTTCGTCCCACGTTCCTTTTCCAGCGTTGGAGTGGTCTATCGAGTGACTCCTCATTTTGTTGGGCGGATCATCCAGAACCGTGTACTACTCCAGTGCTACTTCAGGCGAGTTCCTTCTCCCTTTCCAAGGTACGGGTGCATCTGTTTTGCATCTTATGTCTTGGTGGTGATCACGATCACACACTCACACCCTTCCACCCTTCTACCATCACATCTTTCGTTTCCATGTTAATATAGTACGAGGGATTAGGAAGGAAGGGAGGATAAAACATGTCTACAGAAAGTAGCTTGAATTTTAGGCTCCAGAATAGCAATACAATTGATGTTATAATTTTCAATAAGAAGCCTTAAACGTCCCAAAGTAAGATCATTCCCAATACCTCTAACATTCTAAATGATAAATGTCATTGTAAATGGGTTATGGTAGGGAGCATACCCGTGGAACTAGTCCTATTCATCGATCTAGTGATGACTCCTGATTGCTCTTTGAGCATAACTCGAGCGTTGGTAATTCCAGCGGATAAAGCTATTTGTTGTCCATGAGACTACTTCTCATCCTTTGGAGAATTGCCTTTACCTGTTGAGCCTCGATGAGCTCCCACAATGGCTAGTTCTGGAACAGGAATAATTGCACCAGCCGAACCAGTTGTTTGGACTGAAGGGAGCTCCGGTTTGATAGGGCCAACAAGCTCACACAAGTTTTCTCATTTATTTCAATGGGGTTTCTCGACTTCTTGGATTCGCATTCCACTTGTCATTTATTCTTTTTTTATAATGAAGGGGGTAGGCAGCTTTTCCTCACGGTTGCTCCTCGTGCGGGTGTAGAGTTTTGAGCATCCACAAAGTATCATGAAGAGTTTCTAGCATCCCTATGAATGAGATCGTTGCACACGCGGAGCGAGGCGAGAGCAATCCCTTACATCCCACGCCCTTGGTGTGCTGACCGCCCGCGAGATTGGGCATCCCAGCCCCTTAGGGGGTCCATCCTAAGCTAACCAAGCCCTTGGAACCTCAAGGGCCAACCTCGGACCCTCACCTTCATCGCTGGTCCACCTTCGGACCCAGGTGTCTGCGACGCGGGTGAACCCGCTTGAGTGAGTCCGCCGTTCGGCTCACTTGCTTGCATAGATAGGTCCAAGGGGCTTTTGGTCGAGTGGTTGCCACCCCCAAGGTGGTGTCACATCAGCCTCGCACAGACTTCATAGCATACAATAGAAGGCCAACCAATCCGAACACACGATTCAAGACTGCAAAACTTAACCAAACGTAATTCTCTTCAACCAAGGAGGCACCAACATACCTCCTATGAAGCGAGAGGTTTCCACGCTTGACCTGACCTTGAATCTCACGCATGCTGGGAACCGCACCTTCCAGCACTAGGAGAAACCATCACTACAATCAGGTCAGTTCCTCCAAGAACACTCGCCAAGTGTCCCATCGGATCACACTCGTATCATCTCCTGGCATACCATTGTTGCAATTCCATGAACTGCAACTCACCACGTCTCGAGTAGTGACTCTATTGATCGCCATCCACACTCTACCACAACGGTTGAGCTAGACACTGCCACACGCTCCCTACCTATGCCTACCTCTGATCCTAGAACTATTAACTCGTCAAAACACTTACTGGAGAGTAAAGAAACCACTAAAGACGCTAGGCTCGAAGACTGCTACACTGACAACCTCAGGACATTATTCCCTCGAGTATGTCCTTATTGACACAGACCCATTCTCAATTTTCGGGTCCTCAAAATATCCATCTCTTGAGCTGCTACCACATGGGCCACCATGCCAAAAAGTACGACACAAACCATGATCAGCACCTGCCAATGCTTATCCTCAAATCTCGAATCTACCACGAAATCTTCACACCTCACCTGTCACCTCGCACGACGCATCTAGTTGCGATGCATAATGACCCCCAATTCCACAACTAGGGTTCAAAACTAACCCACTGCCCTACCATCTCAAACCAAGTCCAAAGCTAACATAACCCACTCATACAATAGACGTGCAAGGCTAAGAACTTACTGGGACATATCTACCCACTCTTGTCTTGAAATCCATAAAAATAATCGGGACTGACACGCCATCTCCGACGTGACAGAGCATGATAAGAATGTCGGGTTCGATAGTCACCAGCTTACCAAGAAGATCCTCCACTCATCCGAGCACATCTCTCAGACAGAACAACCATTCTACTACCTCAAACCACGACCTGGACGCCTCAGGGGCTAGCTAACCCTCACACTGAGGTGGCCAAAATGACATTAGCACCTCTGGAACACACTCATGGCCACCTGACCACAAACCATCCTCGCCAGCCACCTGACTTCGTCGTTGATCCCTCTAATGCTGCATCGCAGACTCGCACCTGCCAGCAACACTCTACCCAACTGAGCACAATTGGGGCCACCACCGCTGGGGAAGGTAACTCCCTATCTTACTCCTTAGGCCCCGTGCCGACACTCTGATGATAAATGAATCCGCCTTCACAGCGCCAACACCATGCACTTTAGCTCTTACGCGAGAAACAAAGTCATGAATAAACACCAAATCCTATGCCAACTGTCGACTGCACTAGACCTTATGTACTCTGAACATTACAATTATCTCAAATTCTCAAGTACATCTACACCCACACTCTGATACCATCTGTAATGGCCCAAGATCTAGATATCAGAAAATACCTGATACCATTTGAATCCTAGCCCGCCACCCACAAGTCAGAAGGCTCGAAAGGGTTATTTAGGTGTGTGGAGGTGCATTGAAATTTAAAATATTACGGGCAACAACTATATAATTAACTGTTCCAAATAACAAGAAATCTTATCCTACTCGAGATCGGATAGGATATTCTTGTGAGAGAAGAGAGATGGAATGAGTTAACCTTGAGTTAAAGGCTTTAATTTTATCCGATCTCGAGTGATATATTGACTCCCAAACTTGAATAACTCACTCACTCGCGAATAATTCTATCTTAACCCGTCTTATTCAAAGTGGCTTTTAGAGTTACCATTAGAGAGTGGCTTTGAGAGAGTTACTGCATAATTCATGTCACCTGCGATGGGATGGTGCACCCAGCATGAAGTCAAGTGAAGCCTCCGTGCAGGCTAAGGAGTTGTTTGGTATGCCGTTAAAATGTGATAAAAATCATTAAAAAAATAATTGAAAAATGATGTTTTTCTTACCGATATTTTACAATGTTTTACATCAAATTAGGTCACCCCTAAGCCTAAAACATGATTTCTAGGAAGCGCTCATCTTTTACTCATTTGATGGCCCCCGCTGCCGTTCTTACTTATGGGGCTCATGATGGAACCAAGTGGTCAGTTGGGCCGGCGGCCCATTACATTTCATCCACACAGAGGAAGACATGCCATGAACAAGGAAGTCTTTAACAATGAGATCTGATCGAGTTCGAATCAGCAGAGAATTTTCTTCCGCTCTTGAAGACATGCATTGTCCTCGCTCTTGTTCTTAATCCCAAAGAAAATATGAAGGATAATCATTCTTTCCCATCTCATTTTTTGTTATCACCCCCACGTCCTATCCATCCTTCTACCTTGAAGAAGAAAATCTCTTTTATAAACCTGGTCCATCCATTGCCAAACCATGAGGAAGTTTGTACATCAAAACGTACACACTCCGTGAAGCCGTACCTGGTCCGAACTCCTATCACACAAGATAGAATTTATTCAGCTGCTGATTCATGAGCATCATCAGCATCGGCATGAGCACAGGCTCTCTGTTTCTCTCTAGTTTGTGTTTGGGTGTCAATATGTTTCCCTTCAATCGTCTTCACGAGATGCACGCAGGGGATGTTTGGGTGTGCGTACTTCCATTTCAATCATCATAGGATATGTAGGCAGGGTCATTTATTTGTTCTACTTCATAAGCTCGTTCACATGGCGATGAGATGCACAACCTTCACACTCCATCTCTCCCCAACGACAGCAACAACAACAACAAACAAGAATTGTGGAGGGGACTTTTTTCCACTCCAAATGCAGCCCAAAGTGCAGCCCAGCCCGCACGCAAGGATGCAGGCAAATTAGGGCAGAGGAGGCCCAATAAGGCCGCCCAGCTCTTTCAAGAGGACTTGAGGCCCAATAAACATTGTCAAAATCCTGTACGAATGTGCGCCAAGATGGCCCCTTTGGGGAGGAATGTCGTTGGGCAAATGACGTGACGTCATAAGATTCAACTTAAAAGAATTGAATGGTAACTCAGTCCCGAGTTCACTCAAGAGACTTAGAAAGTCAACTCAATCCTGAGTAGGAGGCTCTGAGTATTAACCAAAGCCCCAACATCATTTTAGGGAAAGAGTACTAACTCGAATCCCATGGAAGGTCGTAGCCTGAATTTTTGCACACTAAGCTTTAGTTCGATTATCAAGGGCCTTAGCCCGATCACCGGAGGAAGAGCCTTAGCTCGATCGTCAAGAGTCTTAGTCATCGATGAAAGAGCCTTAGCTCGACTATTAAGGGCCTTAGCCCGATCATCGAAGGAAGAGCCTTAGTTAGATCGTCAATGGCCTTAGCTCAATCACCGATGAAAGAGCCTTAGCTTGACTATTGAAGATCTTAGCCCGATCGCCAGTGGATGAACCCTAACTCGATCGTCAATGGCCTTAGCATGATCATCAGTAGGAAAGCCTTAGCTTGATCTAGCATCTTAGAGATGTTGGCAGCTCGGAATGTCAAAATAAGCCATATGTGGGACAGCTTGAGACTTATATGGTTACAGAAGAAGGGGGGCTTGGGCTGACGGCGAAGGCGGCGGCGGTGCGGATGATCGCACCGACATTATGCGGATCGGTGATCTGGTCGAGAACCAGGACGAGGCCGCTCTTTGAGTG
The DNA here is from genome assembly GCA_024336825.1 of Amorphophallus titanum. Taxonomy (NCBI): domain Eukaryota; kingdom Viridiplantae; phylum Streptophyta; class Magnoliopsida; order Alismatales; family Araceae; genus Amorphophallus; species Amorphophallus titanum. Next base: position 10,067,902 of record JANBPO010002057.1, read on the forward strand.
GATCTCATCGAGGCTCAGGGCAGGGAGCGGCTCGGCTTCGAGCAGCACGCCCTGATGCACCGAGTCGGCGCCGAGGCGGCGATCGAGATCCTGCGGCTCGACGATCTGCGCGACGATGCCGGCCGCGGCGCATTCCGCCTCGAGCCGCGCCGCGGCGGCGGGCGTCGCGAAAAGGCTCAGGAGGCGCCGCCGCTTGGCCCGCAAGGCTTCGCGGACGGCATGAAACCCATAGAGGACGGCGACCTGTGCCGAAGGACGGCGAAAGGGCGGCGCCGGCCGTGCCGGGTCTCTGCCGGGGGCATGCGTCTTCGCCGGATACGGGCGTCCGTGGCGTTTTTCGGGGTCGCGATGCTGGCTGGCGCGCGAAGGGGGCTTTTTGGGCAAGGATTTGTCCTATGGGGCAGGGCGTTGAGGGGTTGACGAAGCGCCGCCGACTTTCCATAAGCGCGCGATCAAACGCCCGCGCAAGCCGTCGGCGTGCGGGGGAGTGTCCCGAGCGGCAAAGGGGGCGGACTGTAAATCCGCTGGCTATGCCTTCGCAGGTTCGAGTCCTGCCTCCCCCACCATTTTAACTTCCCTAGTTTTTGTGATTTCAACGCGTCGCGCCGGCGCGTTTTTCGTGTCCGGTGGCTCCGCGCAACATGGGATGCGATACGAATTGCCGTTCGCTACGGACCGCAAGGGATGCTGCGGTATCACGACCGCATGCGCGTCCCGCTATGCCCCTGGTCATCGCTGCGCGAGGCGTTCCGGCGCCGAAGCATATTTGTTGCAACAAAAGCACAGCGGCGGGAATTGCGACCGCTCAGGTCCATTTCAACGGAACTAGTAACTTGGTCGGGCGTATCATCGTCACAACGTAATGCGGGAGCCTTTAGCGGTTCCGGAGGGGTCGATTATGCTTTCTAAATATCTATTAGCTTCGAGCTTGCTGCTCGCCATGGCCGCATCGGCGGCCGCCGCGGACCTTCCTGCTGAAAAAGGGCCGCCCGTTTATACGCCGCCTCCGCCGCCGGCGTTTTCCTGGTCGGGCGTCTATATCGGTGCTCAGGTCGGCTACGCCTGGAACAACAGTTCGCAGCCGTTTGACGAAAGCTTCGGTTTCGGCCTTCCCGGCGAGTCGAATGGCGGCGGCGTCATCGGCGGTGGCCACATCGGCTATAATTACCAGGTTTCGCAGTTCGTCTTCGGTCTCGAAGGCGACGTGAACGGCTCTTCGCAGCGTGCGAGCGGTGTTGACGGGTTCGATTATCTCCCCGGCGTCGTCGGTTACACGACCCGCAAGGATATCGATGCCTCGATCCGTGGCCGCATCGGTTACGCGTTCGACCGCGTCCTCGTGTACGCCACGGGCGGCGGCGCGTATGCCAATATCGGTACCAATTACTTTGACAACTTTGGCGATGTCGACGGCACGTTCAACCACGGCCGGTTCGGCTGGACGGTTGGCGGCGGCCTCGAATATGCCATCGACAACAACTGGTCGGTCCGTGCGGAATATCGCTATACGGACTACGGGCGCATCACCGATTTCGCCTTCGCGACGACCGGCGATTTCATTTCTCAGCACGTCCGTGACAACCGTATCCAGGCCGGCTTCTCGTACAAGTTCGACATGTTCGCGCCGCCGCCGCCGGCACCGGTGGTCTCAAAGTACTGATTTTATAAGGTTCCCTTAGAAAATTGGCACATCACCTTAAGGTCGGCGCGCAAAACGCGCCGGCCTTTTTCATTCGATGAAGACACCGGCCGGTCGCGAAGGAAGATTTGTTGTCGATCGCGAGTCGCGACATGGATGCGACATGACGCTGGAAAATCTTTTTTAAGACAAAACCAAAGCTAGGACGGTAAATCCGCTGGCTATGCCTTCGTAGGCTTGAGTCCTACCTCCCCGCCATTTTGATTTTTCTTCGAACCACCGTCCGACAGGCAATTGTGTTGGCCAAAGCACAGGCCGCCGAAATCAGGCGTATCGCGCGCGGATATGCGCAAATGATGCAGCCTGCGGGTGTATAAAGGGAACACCTAACGCCGGGGGGCGCCAATGATTTGCAAATTCCTTATTTCCACAGCGACATTCCTGGGACTGATAGTGTCCGCGTCCGCGGCCGACCTGCCGGCGGAAAAAGGTCCGCCGGTCTATGCGCCGCCGCCGCCGGTCTTTTCATGGACGGGCGTCTATATCGGCGGCCAAGTCGGTTATGAATGGGGTTCTTCGAGCAATACCTACTTTGGCCCGCTCGGCGGCCTTATCGGAGTCGGTCATCATAACGACCAGGGCGTGGTCGGCGGCGGTCACGTCGGCTACAACTACGAGCTCGGTGGCCTCGGCTTGGGGCTCGGGACGGGTGGATTCGTCGTCGGCATCGAAGGCGACGCGAATGGGTCGAGCTATGACGGCAACGGCGTCCTCGCCGGTGTCATAGGGCGCCACGACAGCACGGAATTTGATGGCTCGATCCGCGGGCGTGTGGGCATAGCTTTCGACCGCGCTCTCATTTACGGCACAGGCGGCGCTGCGTTTGGATCGATCCGAAACACGGCGACCAATTTCATCACCGGCGGCTTTGATTCTGCGACGACCGGGCGCGTCGGCTGGACAGTCGGTGGCGGCGTTGAATATGCAATCGATAACAATTGGTCCGTCCGGGCCGAGTATCGCTACACGAACTACGGCACTTTTGGCTTTAACTTGTTCAATTCGACGGGCGGCATCCTGGTTACCGACCGGGTGCACGACATCGACAATCGCGTCCAGGCCGGCTTCAGCTATAAATTCGACGAAGCACCACCGCCTGCGCCGCCGGTCGTGACAAAGTACTGATCCATTCTGAAGGTTTTCAGGATTCCCCCCAGACATACCGACCGGCGGCCTCAACCGCCGGTCTTTTCATGGCACGCGACGCGGCCAGGCTCCCCCGGCCACTTTCATTTCCCACCCCGGATTATCTGCTATTCTGCTTCCATGCCTCAATGGCTTGCAATTGGGATTGGAATCCTGGCTGGCGGCGCAACCGTCGTCGCGGTGCTTGCCTTGTCGCTGCGGCCACTTTTGCCGGGCCTGTTCGCCTCATCATCCGACCAGCAGGACTCCTTTGGACCCGCAGGTAGCGGGCCCATCAGCGGCGATAGCGGATGCGATGGCGGGGGCGCTTGCCACTGACGCGCACTGATGCTTGCAGCCGTGGTAGAGTGGGACGATCTCGACGGACCCAACGGACTAATGGCCGGGGAGGGAACAAGATGATTCGACGTGCGATTGCGCTCTTTGCGATTGTGCTGGCCTTAGCCGCGGCGACGTCGGCGCAAGCCATGACTTTCAGCCCGCTTTCACAACCAAACGAGATGATCGCGAAAGTTGTCTCGACATGCGGTGCCGTGCACACCAGCGGCCGGCACGGCGCCTGTGAGACGCGTCATATCCGCAGATGCGTGCGCCACAGACATTCGGGCGTCTGCCTCCGCTATCAGTAAGGTTGCTCTGAAACCCACTTCTGTCGCAATAGTTGTTTTTTATCTTGCGAATCAATCAAAAGTTGTATTAGCTTCGCCCTGACCGGAATTGGCCGTTGGGGGAGGCAAAAATGCGTTTTGGAGCTTTGGCCACGGTGATGCTTTGCGCCGCGAACCTCGGAGGATGCGTCGAGGATCAGCCCCAAGCCGCAGCGCCGCCGCCCATTCCGTCGATCCTCTGCAAAAAAGGCCCGGACTGCGACGCGAAATGGTCACGGGCGCAGACCTGGGTTTCGCAGAACGCCGGCTATCGAATCCAGGTCGCCAATGACGGACTCATCCAGACCTACGGCTCGACTGACACCAATCTCGCCGTCGTCGTGAATAAGACCAATGTCAAAGGTGACGAGTACGAGATCATGGCGCAGATGAGTTGCGGAAACGAGCTCGCCTGCTTTCCAGATCTACACAATGCGCTCGTCGACTTCGCGACATTCGTGAAACAATGATCGACGCCGCGCCGCGACCAAGGTCTGCGCGCCTCGGTCTCCGGCGAGCGCAAGTTTCACCGCTTTAAGATTGCGGCATGCAGATGTAGACCGCCCGAGGCGGCGCATCTGCCTTGACGGGCATTTTCGCGGCTTCCGTCTTGCATTCTTCAAGGGTCTTGTATGTCGTCGAACCGGCAGGCTCGCAGGCATTCATCTGCGGATGTCCGATGAGTGCGGTGCAGAAGAAGATCGCATAGACCATTTTCCTACTCCGGAGTTTTTAGCGCATTGCCGGGCCTGCGGCGGCCGTCTTGCGGTATGTCCGGTCTCGCGTCACGAAGCCGCTTCAATGCACCTTGGGTAAGTCCTGCAGCGCGAAATCGACGATGTGCCACAAGTTCGATTCGCCTCGCTGGACGATATGTACAATCCGCGACGCTATCAGGTCGGTCTTCGGGTCGTTCCGCTCGTATAGCGGCATTTTGAAATTGCCTCAAGGAAAATTTATTGATGATGCTCGCAAAATTCTCCTGGCACCACGAGCTCCCACGTGCGTAACTACCTTTCTCGTGCCAATTGCTTCCCAATGTGGATGGACTCTTTCTCCATCTCCTCTCCTCTACCTGCTATGGACACTTCCCATCTTAATCTCCTCCACCCTATTGGAACCCTAGTTTTCATGATGACACTCTATAAATCATGATGAGACTGAACTGCATAAGAACTTTCACATTGAACAAACCATTTATTTGTTTAAGTGTCAGAACTCAGGTCGATGCACATAAAGGCACTTAGTAATAAAGGTCGATGCATGTTCAGGTCTAAGTTAGGTAAGGTCGATGCATGTCTGCATCTAAGTCAGATAAGGTCGATGCACGTCCACACTTTCTTCACAATAGGTCAGTGCACATTTTTGCATCAAGTCTGATAGGCCAATGCACTTTTTAGGCTTAAGCATGACCGGTCAGTGCACATTTTCATATTACATTTGTTAGGTCAATGCATTCATTGTCTTCATCCATTCAGGTCAATGCATCCATATACTACGTTGAAAGGTCGATGCATGTTACTGCATGAAGTCACATAGGTCGATGCATATTCACATTAGTAGTGTATCAGGTTGATGCACATTGCATCTTGCGTAAAGAAAGGTCGATGCGCGTTGTACTTTGTGTAATGCAAGGTCGATGCGCATTGCATCTTGTGTAAGGCAAGGTCGATGCACATCCTTACACTCATTCTATAAGGCTGACGCTCATGCTAGTTTCATGCAATTCAGGTTGGTGAAAGTTTTGTAGCATGTTCTATAGGTCGATGCATGCATTGTAGCATACTCTACAAGGTCGATGCATATTCTTTAGCATGTTGTACTTAGTCTGTGCACATATAGAGTTTAAGGTCTACGCATATATAGAGTCTGTGCATATCTATGTCTGTGCACATGTGGATTCTGTGCACATATAGGTCTGTGCATGTCTAGGGTTTGTGCACATGAAGCATCTAGGTATGTGCATATGTAGAGACCATGGTCGATGCACATGTTGATATAGGTCATCAAGTCTGTGCATCGAGTCCATACTTTAAGCATTTGCATTAACATACTCTCATGTGGTCTGAGCATCTGATTTCTCTCATATTGTCTAAGTATGCATTCTCATGGGCAATAATGATGTAAAGGGTGTTTGATGAAATGTCTCATTTCTTATTGATAGGATTTACTCAAACACTAAATGGACTGAGAGTAGCAGAGACTCATGAGGGCACGTGGTCTAAGATTCAAATTATTGAAACACATGATCCAAGGTGGCTTGCTCTCCAAGATTAATCAGCCACGTGGTCTCATCCCATCCTAAACATATAACACATGGAATCACTAAAGCTACTTCTTTGACAAGGCATTGGCAGGAATTCTCCCTCCACTCGTCGGAGCAAAACTATTCGAGGTCCACGTCATCTGGCCCACCGGTATAAAGAGGAGGATCTCTAAGAGATCGAAAAAGGTAGAGCAGAAATAGTTAGAAGTAAGACAGAAAGATAGAAGAGGAAGAACGAGAGAAGAGAAGAAAAGCAGCGAAGTCAAATTTGAGAGCTGTTTGGAGCTTCTGAGAGAAAAGTGAAATGTGAGTTGTAGATTGAGGAAGGAAGCTCAAAACAGAGTATTGGATAAGAGGAAAAGGGAAGAGAAAGGGTGAGTTGCTGCAATTACGATCTCTAGATCAGATCTAGAATCATGGGCTCATCTTTGAGCTACATTGCTCATCTTTGAGCTACATTGGTTTTCTTGTTACATCTGTTCATCATTTTTAGTTCTTTGTTCTTTTATTTCATCCTTATCTTTAAAGCTGTAATTCAGCGGAGCAAGGTGTGATGCTCAGTGATGAGGATTTATTCCTCAGATAGTAAGGTATGCCTATTAGGCCTATTTTACAAAATTATAATCTTCATGAATGTTTTTAGTTACCCCATGGGTGTCACATGGGCTTTGATTTCACCTAATTCTGACCTTCCTAGGTTGAGTTATGAATTTCCTAACGATCCATTAATATTCGATTTAGATATCTAGTTCATTGTGTTAATGGGTCTGAATTGTACCCAATTAGGTCAATGCCCCAATTGGTGGTTCTAACATGTTGACTCTGCTGTCAAGATGAAATGTTTGAATGATGACTAAACTAAGTGCCCAAACTATCCATTCAAAGGAGGATAAATTTCTTGATTCATTTAAGATTCAATAACTCATATTGTTGTTGCCATCATAAAAAAGGGAGAGAATGTTGCATCTCATGTGTTTTGATGATGTCAGTACAATTTTAAGTCAATCAGGTTGAATCATGTGATTTGAATCTTAAATCTTCTTAGCAATGGATAGAAACTCAAGCATGTGCTTTCAAGACTGTTTAAACTAACTGAATAATCAATTGCGGGATGATGGAGTCGACCCCAGTTAGCATTAGAGTCGACAACAAACTTCAGATTCCTTGTTCAAATTTAGAGATGGTGATTAAACAGAGTCTACACCACCAAAAGTGGAGTCGACGCACTACAAGAAGCAAGTGTAATGCCAAAATCGGTCAACCTACTTGCTTATTTCGGTAAACCAAAACTACCAGAAAGATAAATTATCAAGAAGTCAGTGTAGCAGGTCTACCTATATTCTATAGTAGGTCAACCTACTTCTTAGCTAGGTCCAAGCCAAGCTTGGACTCCATGAACCAAGCTCGGATTGGATCAAGCTCGGACTAAATGAAGCCAAGCTCAGACTAAATGAAGCCAAGCTTGGACTCAATGACCCAAGCTCAGATTGGATGAAGCTCGGACTCAATGAACGAAGCTTAGATTGGATGAAGCTTGGACTCAATGAACTAAGCTTGGATTGGATGAAGCTCGGACTTAATAAACCAAGATCAGATTTGATGAAGATCAGACTCCGTGAACCAAACTCGGATTGCGTGAAGCTTTGGACTCAATGAAGCAAAGCTTGGAGTGCTCACATGGATACAAACTCAAATTATTGGCACGTGATCCAAGGTCACTTAGTTTTCAGGAAGAGGCAAATTCTCTACTCTATAAATTGAGGTGTTCTCCTTCAAAGTTCGTGATCGATATGGGCTTAGGCCAGCAAGAGCAGGGTCCCACTCGGAGGACTGGGCTTAAAGTCTCTAAAGGTTGGGCTGGATTAAGGGTTTCAACTAAAAAAGCATCCAAAATTGCCCAAGTGAAGGGCAAGCTTTATGATCATTTTGTCAAAGGCCCAATGCAGCCAGGGACTCGAGATGAGCTCGGAGAAGATCATCAGGTTAAAGAAAAAGAAACTCCACAAAATCACTCACCCGAGGAAGACTTCAGGCTCCTCTCCTTATTCCATCTGGATGAGCCATCGGATGACGCTCCACTCATGGGCGTGTTCTTAGCATTAGACAGGGCGGCTCCTATCTTCTTCATCCCATTTCTATTTCATCCTCTTTTTCCTCCACTTGTCACCTACTCGGTCGTGGAACAACCGACACATGCTATCTTCACTTTTAGCCATGACAACCCAAGAAAAACGTCAATCTGAAAAGGTGGGCTTGTGAGCTCATCATCAAAGAAACCTCTTCCTTTGAGTCAGGATCCCTCGGCCAAGGGCTGACACTTTCCACCTTGAACTCCATCTCTCACCCTCCACTTGTACATAGTAGTGTAGAGTCGAGTCTAGGTATAAGTAAGTCCAGTTTGTCCTTCCTTAATTCTCTCAAGAAAACTAGGGCTACAAATGTTCCCACACGCTACATCAGCCAGCTGGCGGAGTAGTGTGCCCAGCTATGCCAAGTCTCCAACTTCATGTCGACTCCCATTCCCCTAGGGGCAGAAGTGACCTATTCTTCACATTCAACAAGTTGTTGGTTTAGCATGGCATTCACAGACTTATAGTTCTCAATTTCCTGCTCTAAGACATGCACATTTTCAGAGCTATCATTCATGACATGATTACCTTTTTCAAAAATGGCCAACTTTTCAGTCAAAATATTTATCTATTCTTTTAAGTTTTTATTCTCTTCAATTAGATCCTCATCCTGTACCAACTTATAAGACAGAGTTTGATCAAAAGACATTGATTCCAATTTCATTTTTAGCTCAGAGATTTCATTGTAAAGAGTTCCATTTTCATCCCTTAGAGAACCTATTTGCTCTTCATGCAAGTCCACATCATTCATTAGAGCATCATTTATCTCTTCAAAGGTAGAGCAATTATTACAGGAGGATTTCTCACAAGAGCTGTTTTCAAACATCTATTTAAATTTTTTATTTTCAAACTTTACCTTCTTGTATTGCTTAGCTAACTCATCATAGGCATCCATAAGTTCTTCAAAGGTAAAGTCTTCTGAGTCAGAGCTTACCTGGGATGAAGACAGATCACTTGGCTAGTCGGTGCTGTTGGCCATTAGGCAGTCATGCCTTTTTTCTTCTTCATGGATCCTGGCCAGTCCATTTAAATTCTCCTTGGCAGTACTGCAGCTGGAAACAAAAGGGAACTTGGCAACATCTACTGCAACTTTTATCAATTTGAGAGCAACAAGGCTAGCAATATTTTTGGTCCTGTGTTCAGTAGACCATTCAAATGTATCTGTTGGCAGCTGGTGTGGACCGTGGTATATGAGATTCCATAATCTAGAATCAATGGAGTTAACAAAAGCACATATTCTTCCTAGCCACATGGTAAAATCAAAACCATCAAAAATTAACTGGGAAATCATTGAAACTTGTTCAATAAAGAAATCCATTAAATCAAATGAACTGGGATCTTCCTATGCATATCGTTGGATCTGAGTGTAGCAGAGCATTGCTCTGATACCAATTGTTGGGCCCCTTGGGTGCAACCGGATCTAGAGGGGGGTGAATAGATCCCTCTAAAGAACTTTGCCCCAATTAAAATCTAAGCCAGTTCAAACTCAATCTTCAACTTGATATGCAAATGACACTGTTGAATATTGACTGGTTTCCACAAAAATAGTTCAAACAATAGAGCATGACACCATGCATAGAAAGACAAGGGAATGCTGTTGGAGGTGGCTGAGGTTGACATAGCACCAGAGTGGAGTCAACGCAACCTCTTAATGAGTTCAGCAGTTGGACAGAACTGCTGCTCATCAAACTCCTGCTGTGTGCTTGAATCAGGATGTAGGCATGTGTGAGCACGGAGCTGGCTAGAGTGTATGTTTACTATTTACAACAAAGCACAAACTGTGGAGATCTGAGACATGCAAACACATGTGAAATGGGATAGAAGATAAGGAGCAGTCGCACAAAAATACAACCCACTACACAGGGATTTTAAGGTGGTTCAGTCTACAAACCCACAGACCTACATCCACCCCCCACGAAACCTAGTGAGGCATCCCACTAACTAACAGCTTGAATACCACTGATACACAACTTAGAAACTGCTGATACATAGCTTAAACATCGCTGATACACAGCTTAGACACCGCTGATACATAGGTTGACATGAGGAACAAGTTCCTCACGAGGACACAATCCTCATGGTGCTATACACAGCACCACACGGGGCTAAACGCACAAGAATGAATCCTCATGAGGACAAAGTCCTCATGCTGCAAGACTGCAGCAAGCAGCTAGGGGACAGACCCCCAGTCACACACACGGCTGAGCATAGCCTAAACCACATTCGGTCTCTAACCAGAGCACCAAACACACACAGTTTATAGATTGCAATGTTGCAAATGAAAACAGAAAACTAGACAAGGAGAAACAAATGTAGCTTCAGAGCAATAACATTATGTTGTATCTGTTATCTTCACGTAGTATCAGTTGGATATTGTCAGTAGTTTATACTTCAACCCTGTATATCGCACGTCGAGTCCTATGGGGAGAATTAAACCATTGTCAAGCCAAGTTTAATTTTCCATGGTGTATTGCAGGGGATTTGAATGAAGTCCGCAACCCTTTGGAAAGAATGAAAGGAAAACAGTTGACCACTGGTATGCACGAGTTCAATGCCTGGATAGATTACCTGTCCCTGATGGAACTCCCCCTGCCAACTTGCAAATTCACTTGGAGTAATGGAAGAGCAGCCCCTCTATGTCTAAACTTGATGGATGTTTCTACGATCAGAGATGCGATGATCTATTTCAATTTGCCAGGCTGTCAGCCTTTTCCAGAATTGTATCTGGTCATAACCCCCTATTGCTTGATTGCACAGGCATGGTTAGGCATGGCAGACAGGTTTGTGTGAAAGAGTGTGGACGTCAAATGAACAGTTTATGGACCTTGTTCAGCAGATGTGGCTGGGTGATGACCTGCATGTTTTCGGTGTCAAAAACACAGCTTGGAAACTGAAATTCATCGAAGCTGAAATTAAGAAATGGGCAGGCAAGTGGGCTACGGAACGTACCCAAAGGAAAGAGGAGCTTACAGCAGATATTAGTAGGTTGGATATTTTAGGGGAACAAAGACCTTTAATAGAGCAAGAGCACAAGCGAAGGCTGGTAGTGAAAGAACAATTAGCTGCTTGGTTACAGGAGGTTATATAGTAATAGAGCGCAAGAATTACTTGCTTATGGGAAGGGGATCTTAGCACTTCCTTTTGTCACAAGGTTGCCAACGGTCAGAGGAGGAAATTTCTTTCTGTTCTTCAGCAGGATGGCTTACTGTTGCATTGATCAGTAGGAAATTGCATCTGCAGTGGTTTCATTCTATAAGCAATTGTTTTTAGCTGATCACAGATGGTTCCCCACCTGGATTGACTCTGATGCTTACACTCTCACCACAGAGTAAATAGTTGACTAGAAGAACAAAAGAACCAGAGGTCAAAGCAGCCACCTCCAGTTTGGTAGGAGATAAGGCACCAGGGCCTGTTGGCTTTCCTCTGTTTTTTTTTGAACAGTTCTGGTCTCTGCTTAAAGGGGACATCATTAGGGCTGCTAAGAAGGTAATAGATAACCAGGGGAGTTACGGTGCTTTTGACCATACCTTCTTAGTCTTATTATCCAAGAACGAAGATGCCTTGGAGCTCAAGGACTTTTGGCCATTTAGCTGCACTTGACCATCGAGGTCTTTTTATACATATCTGAAAAGTCAAATCTCCTTCAAAGATTCAAAGTTTCATGTGGTTGATATCTGAAAAAAGGATCATCACTAAACTACATAGGTGAAAGTGGAGACTTGATTGTGAGATTTCATGCTCTTTCTATGGAAGTCAAGTAGAGAACATGGGCCATCTCATGGTGGTGTGCCATATTAATCATACAGTCTGGGAAGCACTTTGTCAAGTATTCCACTTTTCTACAGCATTTACCACTGTCCAGTAAATGTGGGAGCTCTTCAAGGCATCGCATGCGGCATCATTTGACAAGACTCATAGGGCACTGCTTGGTATTATCCCTCATGCCACATGCTGGAGCATCTAGAGGGAGCAGAATGATGTCATATTTTAGGGCAGTACCATATATATTGATAATAGTTCTCTTAGATCTTTATCACTTATTTTCAAAAGTCCCAACATTACACCATGGGTTTAGATGATTGGAAGGGGGTGGTACAACTGTAACGACCTAAGATCTGGATATCGGGAATAACCCGATACCATTCGAATCTTGGCCCGCCATCCACGAGCCGGAGGGCTTGGAAGGGCTAAAAGGTGTGTGTGGTGTACATAGAAATAGGAAATAAAGTAGGCAACAACTATAATTAACAGTTTATATGACAGAAATAAAATTACATTTTAAATTAAAAGTCATCCACCACCACATAGCCATATTTCTTACCATTGATGTTGGCGGTTCTGGTTGGCCCAAACAGATCCATGTGTAGAAACTCATAGGGCATGGATGACAGTGGCTCACCTCTAGGCTTGATGGATTTTCGGGTTTGTTTGCCTAGGGAACATCCTTCACAGACCTGAGTGTTCGTTTTGTAGGGGAGTTTGGAAAGACCTCTCACCATACCATACTTGGCTAACTTGTGCAATGTGTTGTAGCTGGCATGGCCAAGTCTTCTGTGCCACAACCACACGTCATTGGGCTGACTGGCAAACAGGCAGAGGTTTTCTGAAAAAAGACTATCAAGATCTACCATATAAACATTGTTTACTCTATGACCTACAAACATCACAGAGTCAGAGTTCTTCTCAAAAATTTTACATTCATTAGCATTAAAAAGAACCTTGTGCCCTTTGTCGCACAATTGGCTTATGCTGAGCAGATTATGCTCAAGGCCTTCAACAAGCATCACGTTTTCAATGAAATTAGATGAGTTCTTACCCACTGTCCCTGTGCCAATGACTTTTTCTTTGTCTTTACCTCCAAACCTCATTTGGTCTCCTTCCTTCTTGATCATAAGTCTAAACTTCTTTCTGTCTCCCGCCATGTGCCGTGAGCATCCGCTGTCCAAGTACCATCGGTTGTGATGGGCTGCTAGTTAATCTTGCATAGAAGACATTAAGCAGAAATTTTTAGAACCCAAACAAATTTGGGTCCACAATCATAATTCAAGTCATGCAATAAATTCTTTAGAATCTAGATTTACTTAAAAATCCTCATTCTTTGACCGGACCAGCACTAGTTGCTGGTGTGTCCAAGTTGGTTGCAAGTATGACAAATAGATTTCATGAAATTCATGGCATGTGAATTAAATTGAGGTCTGGTTCTTGGGTTTCTAGATGTGTTGAATTGGGTATGGAAGGTACCCAAGTTTGACTGACCATTAACACTTCCTATATCATTAGACCATTCCTTCTTTTTGGTGTAACAGGATGGACTACGTCAAAGCATGTCTCTGGTGCATCGACCTAACTGATTCTGCAGACTACAGACGCGTCGACCTGATTGGTCACTGCGTCGACCCTAGGGCCTAGTCGGTTCTAGATGAACGATAGTGCATTGACCTTCCCAACTCAGATGAATCCAGATGCGTTGACCTGACTGACTTTGGTTTTGAGTGTTCTGACTTGTGCTAGTTTTGGTCTTAGGGGGATTCAACCTTGATGGTTCTTCAACAATTAACTTTCCTTTACCTTTTTCAGGACAAAATGAAATGGTCTTGAACTCAAAGGGCCTTTTTTCAGACGGGTTAAACCCCAACCCTTCCTTCCTGAAATTAACCTGGGTACCTAAGATATCATCTAGGTTAGACTTCCCTTGGGTCATTCTTTCTAAGACATATTGTCTTTCCTTCAGCTCTTTTTCAACCTTCTCAAGACTTTTCTATAACTCAACATTGACAGCATTTATTGCCTTACCTTTTTCAAGCCTAAGTTGGTTCTCTTTCTCAAATTCTTCACATTTCAAGCTGGTATGATTTAGCTGAGTTCTAAGAACATTATGATCGTTCCTTGAATTTTCTAGCTCTGAGCGAATGGTTTCAAAATCTTTAATTTGTTTCTTCAGCTATTCATTGTTAGCTTTCAACGTTTCTAACTCTTTATTAATAGGATTATCATGAGCTAAGCTACTAATCTTCTTCTTCAAATGCCTATTCTCCTTTTTATACATCTCATACTTCTCAAACACATCATCATATGCATCTTCCAACCCTCAATTGAAAAGGTTTCAAAAAGATTGCTTACCTGATCCTCACACCCGTCGGCCTTGAGATAGAAGTCATCCTCATCTTCCAGTCTCGACGTGCTCTCATCCTCCTCCTCATCCTTGCTCCATGTGCACACCATTGCCCCTCTATTGCAAAAGTTCCCTTCATCAAAGTTTTTCAATTTTTCAAGATCTACAACTTCTTCTTCTATGACATTAGCCAGTTCTATATTGATTTTGAGTTATTCACATTTTTCTGGCATGCTGCACTGTTCACCAGTAGACCCAACATTTTTCCTATCTTCTAGCCCCATTTTATTCCTCTTCCGATCATCTTTTCATCTTTCTCTCTTCATGAAAGTTGTTCATCTTTTAGATATCTACAATTTCTTCTTCTATCACTTTCGCTAGTTCTACACCGTTTGGGAGATATGATCCGATTTCCAAAGTCACATGAAGTCTACCCAAAATTTTCCCCTGTAGCCTAGCGGTCATACGATAGACCGCCAGGCACATTCAAGAGTCCAATTCGTGCTGGACTCTGCACCATTTCTGTGCGCCGTAGCCTCCTTGCAGGAGCTGTATCTTTTGGAATCTTCAACCAAATCGACCCCCGTTTGTTCCTATATCTTCTCCTTTATATTATCTTGAATTCGGTCCATAGAACTCAGATTTTCATTAGCTATCTTGCTTAGAAATGTGGACGGAAGTTGGGGGTTTATGCATCCTAGTACAAGTCAAATTCTGTTTCCTACGTGATGGGCCCAAATTGAGTCCCACTTGTTCTTACCTCTTATCCTTTGTATTATCTCGAGATTGATCCATAGGTCTTGAGATTTGGGGGACTCTATCCTCCAGAATCGTGGTAGAAACTTCTAGGTTCTAGCAGTTTTCTATACAAAGAGCTCCGTGTAAACCTTGTGATAGGGCATGTTTCCAAGGCGACGGCGAAGCATGCTGCATTGTCTTCATCCTTCTTCAACCCTAGCCTAAAGAGGGAAGTATTAGCTTCGTTGTGGTTCTTTATTTGCTCAATTTCATCAACGTTTGCCCTATTAACTTCGCCCCTACTTTCGACAAATCATCACAGTTTTGTTGGTTTTTTGCTACAACTCCGCGACAGGGGCCTGTTCATTAAGCCAGGGCGGAGTCATGTTTCATCCTCTTCGTCCTCCTTCAACTCCATTTGAATAGGGGAGTATTAACTTCGTTTTGATTATATATGTGCTGTATTTCCCTCATTTTTTTCCCTCTTCCAAGTCCCAACTTTTGAGGTTTCACCACTCTATTCTGCACTATTCTGAAACCCAGATTTCTCGCAAAGGAGGGCACTTTCTAGATGTGGGGCGAAGTCATGCTGGATTGTCTACTCACAACTTTAACCCCATCTTGAAGAGGGAAGTATTATCTTTCCATTCCATCTTTCTGGGCTTGATTTCATGGTCTATACTTTTAGTTCTCTTCTCCTCAATTTCACAAATCATCATAGTTTTCTGCACTTTCTGCTACACCTGCACTTTTGCACATTTTGTGTCAATGATTTCTCCCTATTCTGTGCACCTTATTTCGTGATTTCAACTCTCATGCATCCATAACACACACACCTATTATTTTCACCCATCTACAGAGGTTAAAAACCTCCCCCCGGTGAGTTTGCCTGCAATTTCTACTCATATTTTATCACCGCGAGATTGACGCTACACTTCATGATCTAATGGGTTTTTATCCTTGTGTTTTGGCTTTGTTTTGCAGGAGAGCATGATATGAACGTGAGGCCCTCTTCTTCTAACCGGCTAGAAGATGAGGAGATTTGAATCCACGAAGTTCGCCGCACCCCGGTCCTTAAGTGTGATCAACTCTTCATATTCCAAGGTACACAGCGTCGTTTCTTCCATCTCTTCATCCTTTCGCCATTATTGGAACCTTGGTGGCGATCACGGTATGTTTTTCTATATTTACATAGCCCTTTTCTTTGATCATATTGTTGCATGATTCATGCATACATATTAGTTTAAGGGGCCGAGGTAGATTAATCCATCTATACATACGGTTCTTCCAGTCAGCAAAGTTAGTTCGGTCAACGAATGGCAACTTACTAGTGGAATGACCCATAGCTGTTAGACCTCTAGCATCTATTTTCTAAATCTCTCTGGGATTTTAAGCCCTTAAGGAGAGTTTCACTCTGATACCATGTGATGAAGGAATGGATGAGCAGGTGATCTAGAGGGGGGGTGAATAGATCAACCACAATTTCGGATTCTACAACAGCTAATTAAAATGTGAAAAGTAAAGAAACTGCCATGAACAGAACTTCTAAAACAGTATGGATTAACAATCAGGAGGTTTGATAAGAAATAGCTATCAATCACAAAGAAATCCAAATGAAATTGATCAAACAACTCAGTATGGTACCTGGCAGAGGTTTGATTCAACAATCTCCTCATGCATGGGTTAATTTTTTAGATAGGCGTAACCTATCCTTCTGAATGAGTCTTTTTATATACCACTGAGTTATTAACCACAATGCAGATACAAGATGAAGAAAGTGGAGAATAGATCAAGACAAAATAGATGTCAATCAATACACACAGATGTAGGGATGAATTAGCACAAACAATTCAAAAGGTAGTCACTCAACTAGGTTCGGTACTCAGCGGAGGTTCGATCTAGGATTTCCTCACACAAGAGGTGACATTCCGGATAGGTATAACCTATCTTTCCAACAACGCCTTTCTATATACCTATTGGTTGATGACTAAAGCACAAGCAACAAATGACTATATCAGAAATATCAAATGCTTGTAGTAAACGATTCTAGGCATTCATCTAGACGTAGTAAAGACAGTTAAGCAATCACACACAGTGCAAGGTAGTTTTAAGGTGGTTCGATCTCGAGCTTAGGATCTACGTCCACCCCTTACTGAATTGAGTAAGGCTTCCACTGATAAACAACTTGAACTCCACTGATCCATAGCTTCAGGGAAAAAATCCCTACAATCTGCTGAGCTTCACAACTTACTTTCTGTTGAGCAACACAGCTTGTTGTCCGAGGATCAAATCCTCGCCGCTGCCTCACAGCTTGACCCGCTGATACACAGCTTATAGAAAATTCATAAGGAAAATTGAAAGATAATAAAAGAAAGACAATAACAAAAAGATAAAATGTAGCTCACTCTGGAGTAATTTGACACTGGATCTGATCCAGAAGTCAAGACAATCACACCCTCTGCTCTTCCTCTCTTTTCTCTCAGACTTCCTTCCTTACTTTCAGCACTCTATTTTTCTTTCTCACTCTCAACAAAAACCTCTCTATCTCTCGAACTCTTCTCAGACTCTTCTCACGCTCTTGTGATCTTCTACTCTCTTATGCTTCTGATTGCTCTCCTCTGATGGGTTCATATTTGAGCGCTCGATCCCCCTTTTTATAGAGGCGGACGCAAGTCTTGTGGTCCCACAAGATTTTTCGACTTGGGCATGTGGAAAGCACATTCATGCCCAATACTTTTATCCAAAAAGGCACTGCTAGATTCCACATGTCTGGTGCAAAAGTGAAGTAGATCCACGTGGAAGGATATTCAGTCTGGCCTCCCACCTAGGATCACATGCCAACCTGGGTCATTTACGACCCACGTGAATTTTTACTCAAACCTTCAGATATTCTAGTCTCAGTGTTTGAGTCTTTGGCCAAATCACTCTGCTATTCCATTTTGATGTTCCTGTTAAAGCAGCAATGAAGATTTAATCTTACTAAGAAATCAGAGAACTTTGACTCCATTATATTATAAGCACAGAATGAATCATGTGAATAAGTGCATGGAATTCTGCATATGCGTCGATGCACAAGCAAGGTGCATCAACCAGTTTAATCTAACATGACTAACACATGCAAGAAGATAGAGCAATAGCATTGACCTTTAATAACACAGGTAGACCTTATTTAGTCAGAAAGACTATTTCTATAATGAAGGTGCTTCGACCTGTGTGTGCAAGAGCCAGTGCTTCATGAATAATAACATCGACGTAGAAACTTACTACACCAACCTATCTTTACAGTAGATGCACATGGTGCATCGACCTTGAGAATGATAACCTCTATCGCACCGACCTTATGCTACAAATGCTAGCTTACTAGCATTGACCTACCTATGATGTGCATCGACCTTATGCTACAAACGCTGGGTCACTTGCATCGACCCAACTATGATGTGCACTAACCTTATGCTATGACAACTAGCATATAGTGCCTAACAACATCGACGAGTGTACAAAGTGCACCGACCTTATAGCACATACAGTGTACAAGATGCACTGACCTGATAGCGCATACTGTGCACACCTGCATCGACCTCTTAGATTGTAATGCATATGTGCATCGACCTTCTAGACTCAATGACATATATGCACCGACCTATTTGTTCAATGCAGTGGGAGATGCATCGACCTTATAATGCAACACTTATGCATATGCACTGACCTTCAAGACTCGGAGTGAATATGTGCACAGACTTGACTGCCTAAATGTATGAATGTGCATCGACCTTATTGTGCAGTCGCAAGAGTATGCATCGGCCTGTCTTCTCTAAGTACATGAAGATGCATCAACCTTATTGTGAGAAAGCCCTATTCTGACTTCAGTAAAAACTACAAATCTTCTCGTTCTTCTCCTTCCCTACGTACATTTAGGCCATAGGTTAGTCATGGAGTCATAATTTACATTAAGATGAATAAACAACAAAAAATTCAAATAAACAAAACCCCAAAAAATAACACTTCTGGTTCTAGTTTCTCTGACGCACCAATGGTGGCACGTCAGGGAACGTAATGGTCATTGGAACGACCGTTGCGTTCCCACTGAACAGGCACATCTCTTTTGTTTCTCCAGCTTGTGGGACTGGCCCAAATGGCCTACAAACTTCCCCAGTGGGTCCCCAGACCCATTCTACCCCCTTCAATCACACATGCATGACATGGGAAAATTAAAAATCAATTTTTTAGGGCAAGGGGCCTACCTCGGGGTCTTGACCCCACTTCTTCTTCTCCAGTGCCACGACTTCTTCCTCACCGCCGACAGTTTCTCTGGCGTCTTCCCCTTCCTCTCCAGCTCCTTCTAGGGCCAAGGGACGCTCTTCTCCCTCTGTTTGGGTCGCCATCACCGGTGGTACTCCCGCTGACAAGCTCGTCATCGGGGGGACGTCCTCCCTATCTACCCGTTCCCTAAATCTCTTGATGGCCTTTCTTTTCTTCCCCTTCTCCCTCGTCATCGTGCTCGGAGAAGCTCGTCATCAGTGGGTTTTTTGGGTGACATTCAGTGGGGCATTGTTTGGGTGTTTTGGGCGCTTCGGTTTGAATGAGGGAGTAAATGGGAATGAATGGGGCTCAGTTTGTTTTTTGGGAACCTAGAAAATGTAACGGTCTATCGTGAGACCGTTATAGTTCTCTAACGCATACCATTTAGTCCGTCAGGTAAAATTAGGTCATTTATCTGGAAAAATGTGAACCAACAAGGTGTGACAGACCATACCTAGACCGTTACATTTGTTTGGCGCTCCTTTTTGAGTCTGTTACACTTAAATGAATTATGATGATCTATTTGCCAATTGCTTGCATAACTTATCTTGTCAATACTCATTCATGTTCATCAAATGATTGTTCATTGGATATTGTTGATGGCTAAACCCCTTTCAGTAAGCAAAATCATGAACATCACATTATCATCTGCTCACCTGCCTAGGTAAGTCAGGTATAGTATCTCGATCCCTAGTCCTTTAATGCATTACTATATGTTATCTATGCTATATTGTCTCGAGAACTGACTGGTCATTCTTGTGTTCTGGGATCTGATGTTCCCCTAAAATAAAAATGATGATGATCTAGGTGCACAGGTTTAACCGTTGGATAGGCCGTTAGGTTGGAAAAGCTTGGGGATGATGGTTCTGTCTTGCACGTCGTGGTTGCAGATGGTGTCCTGACCCTAGTTTATCTAGTCTTGCAATATTATTCTCGAGTATCTTGTTATTTTACCTTTCTTGGCATTTATTTTGAAGATTTCTTTTTCTTTAGCCCAGTATGCAACGCATCTTTGAGCATTCACGAGCCTCATCTATGCAAAGTGTCTCAGTAATGGTGGATAGCTATGTCCGTAATCTCGAGTGAGGAGAATCATTCCACTCTGAGTTGAACGGTTTCCTTTAGTCTATTCGCTCGGTCTAGTTAGTTGAAGATTCCTGTCTGGAGTTTAGTTAATCATCTCTTTCCTTTCCATTGCTCCGATCGCTGGCTGTGTTTTCCTTTTCCTTAGTTAGTTAGTTCCTCCAGGCTTACGTCATTTGGTTGTCATTCCTTGTGATTAGTCTAAAGTTTTCTGGAAGATTCCTATCGCTCATTGGTTGAGGATGGGTGTTGTTTGCCTTAACGTCCACTTTTCGGTCCGCTCCGCTCCATCTCCGCTTCATCTCCATGTTTCATTTCACTTCTGCTTCGCCTCCGCTCACTCCCCTGCAAAGAGGACGTTAAGGAGGGGCATCTGTTGACACCTGTTTTAAGACCGATAAGTTACGTTTTCTCCTTATTCATTTTAAATGATGCTTTGGTAACCATTGCATAACCCTAATTAGGGCTAGCATAATAGTATTTATAGAGAAATAAATTTACAAATAGACCCAATATTATTCCAACTTTAACACCTACGATATCCATACTATTAAAATAAACAAAACTACATAACCGACTAAATCAACTCTGAACTAAAAATAGCCTATAAATTAACTACAAAAATATAAGAAAATGATAAAATAATCTTCAGGTTGGATGTCTTCAATGCTTTCACAAATTAAAATGATTCTCCGCAAACTCGGCGACTCGCTCCGCATCACCCCTTCTCATGGAACCTTAGCCCCACAGCATATCCATCTCTTCCTCTGATCATCACCATCAATAATACAACTGTCGGGAATCATCAGTAACTCTCCTACGATCGACTAGCAGCTCCTATTCCCTTTAACCTCATTGGAACCCTAGGGGGCCCTGTAGTGGATCTCCATCTCAACGGACCAATCATCATCATCAACAATGCGCCAACGGTTAGCAGCTCCTTCCCTTTCAACTCTTGGAACCCTAGGAAGCGTCGTGGCAGATCTCCATCTCCACCTCCTCTGATCATCACCATCAACAACACACGGCTAGCGGCCCCTTCCGATAGTGCATCTGCATCTCCTTCTCTAATTGTCGATGTCAACAATGTATTGGCTAGTGGATGGATCATTAACTAGCCTCTGGTCATCTTGTGATCTCCTCCTTTCCCCTCTTTATCCGAGTCTAGATGCAGGTTCATGTCCAGCCAACATCTACTTTTGAGCACCCCCCCTGTGTGGTGCCCCCTTCCCGGGATACTCAATGACCAGTCGGGGAAGCATCACCTTACGTTACTATACGTTGTGAGCTCGTATTTCCTGCAAGGCATACCAGGCCATACCATTCACATCTAAGACAAACCTCACCATATCAAATCCATTAAAGTTTAAAAACATAGTTATACCCCTGATCATCATTGTTCCTTCCTCTTATCACAAAAGAATATTTATATCTCTAGTACCGAGAGGACTAACTAGAAGTACACTTAGACGCATAATAAACTAAACTTTGAAGTCCTTCACACAGCGACTACAAATAATCCCCAGGATCTCCTTCTGACCTCCTTACTTGGCGGATTGAGAAGTCTCACCCCCTAGTTCCCTAAAAATATATATTAGAGTACATGTGTGAGTCCTAAAACTCAGTAGGTATCAAAATCATCAACATGTCTATGATATATTAATAATTTAGGAAATCTCATATGGTAAGTTCATACGTAACATGTATTCCAAAATGTTCTATGTATAACATAAGCCAAGGACATGTAAATTACAGAACAATGTATAAGTGACACCATCTCCATGGGTTGTCAGATGTTTCAGATTTATCATGAAGGCCTGTGCATAACGTAATTCATAGTCCTATAACCAAACATAGCAGATCATATTTGCAGGCTTCACAGTGTCAGATCATAATCACCTGACGTTCAATTATTCAGTTTGATTATCATAACCAACTAAACCCATATTTTATGCAGTTCAATTTCATCAATTGGGCATGCGTAAAAGCCACGACATTAAGGTGTACGTACATTCTTTACTGTGGCGCCTGCACGTAGACATTTGACAAATGGCCTAAACGTAGGGGGGGTGGCTGTTTTGATCAACTACACAAGATCGGGAGTCAATACCCCACCATCCATCTGAACATCGTCCGGTCTAGCTTCCTGATTTCCTTCCAAACTATCCATTCATCATCAGACATTGAGCCTAATTCCGTAGCAAACACTTACTACGGGTCGCCAACAGTCTCCCCTTAGGCCCTTAAGGTGACACAGTCCATATGCTTATTTCATATTGATCTCTTGTGCAAATTTTCATCTGAATAATTTGAACTTAGCTGATTGAACAATGATGACAGAGTGGCTATGGTTCATGGCGAATCAGAAATCAAAAATAAGATAGAGAGCCACCCCCACACTCCAAGAGAAGAAGAAGAAGAAGAACAACAAGAAGAATAATACGAATAATAATAATAAGAGAGAGACAGAGAGAACTGAGTGTTGTAAGAGAAATCTGATGGAGCAACTCCGTGATTTCTTAAAAGCTCTTAGAGAGAGCCACATTGTCAATTTTTGTATTGTTTTCTTTCTTTTGTTGTTCTTCATTTTTCACCTTTATTCCTTATTCCTAAGCGTGCTTCATTGCACGATTCTGGGTTGTGAGTAGTTGGATGCTACTCACAAGTTGCTCGGGGTATCCAGAGTATTGAGGATCAATCCTCATCTGCTGCTGTGAGCAGCGGATGAGATTGTGCTGGGCGCACGATCAGGCGTGTATACAGCTGGGTGCTACAGACAGTCACACCTTGTTTGTTTAGGGTGTGGGAGGTGTTTGTTCCTTCGGGATAAGATGTTGATTCAGCAGTTGCAGTGGATTTTTTGCTTGAGCAAGGAAGCCTCACCCTGATCAAGTGAGGGGTGGACGTTAGTTGCTAAGTAGCAACTGAACCACCTTAAAAAGTTATGTGCATTGTGGTCTGAATTCCTTATCTTCTACCTCAGTTCATACAATTCTATTGCTATTTGTTAGTCTAGCGTGTTTTCAAATTACCTTTATGCCAGTTAAGTGTTCGTCAGTGGTGTTGTTCCAGAAGTGTATCTCGCTTGGTTGTCTACTTTGACTATTAGTCAGTTGTTATCCTAAGAACTTATTTTTAATTACTTTCTTTCAGGTGCTGATCTATTTACCCCCCCTCTAGATCCACTTTTCACTCTTAACAATTGGTATCAGAGCAAGTTCCCTACAATGTGTTCCAACGATCAGGGGAGATTTGACACTATCAATGGCCGCAACTTTCTAACTGAGGGGCATTCGATAAAAAGACCACCATACTTTGATGGATCTAACTATTTATATTGGAAGAATAGAATGGAAGTCTTCCTACAAGGGCAAAGCCATGAGATCTAGTGGGTCATCAGTCGCAGTCCGTTCGAGCTCCCAAATGACAAAAACGCATGGACAAGGGAGCAGATCCAGATGTCTATAGTCAATTCGAGCGCTATGAACATAATGCAGTGCGCCATCCATCTAGCCGAGTACACCAGAGTCTCCACCTATAAGTCAACCAAAGAAATGTAGGACATGTTAGAGTTAATTTATGAGGGAACATCTCAGGTAAGTGCCACTAAGGCTAATATGTTAATTTTAGATTATGAGATGTTTAAGATGAAGCATGATGAAACTATTTCTCAGATATATGTTAGGTTCACTGAATTACTAATAGTCTAAAAGCTTTTGGAAAAGATTATACTAAAAATGAGCGTGTGCTATACGAAGCATTTTCTGAGCAAAAATAACAAGAAATAAGGGCTCGAAAATTTTCCCAAACACATTCAAGGCATTGTTGATCTAGCCCTTTCTACGTCACACCGAGCCCCACCAAGGGTCCAAACCAGTTAAGCGTGGCCCACGGTGACATCAACAATTGATTGGGGCCACCACCGATCACCTAGTTTGTAGTTCTGCCCACCTTTAACTTAGCCACCCGGGTCAACTCGGGGGCACCCTGACCACAAGGCACGACACGTGGGACCCAACAATGAGGTCGAGCTTTATCCTAATGATGCCTCCCTCCAGCATCCAAAAGTCCAAGGAAGACTTTTCCTAGTCAACTACGGGCTCTGAGAGCCCTTACAACGCCTATACGGCCCGTGCTCGCGTACCGTGAGTTTTCCCAAACACCTCGTGGCGTGTATTTTCCAGCCATTCTACAAGCAAGTCGGGGGCCAAACCATGGCTCGAACACCCGAGCCATATCCTAAGACAACCCTCTAGTATGTTGGGGCCACCATGTTGGACGCACTTCCAATACCTATTCATCTTTTTTATCATTTTGATCTGTGATTGATCATTCTTCCCTCTCCATTCTTCTTGTCGTGCGGATCGAGATCTTAGGGCGTCGACACTCTGTCCGTCAGAGTGCTCGTGTCATAACATGAAGGATCAAGAGTCAAGGGGGGGAGGGCAGCCAAGGGATCCATCAATGAAGCCATGCAATTTGTGGGTGTTCAACGTAGGGAAAAATTGAGTTTTCCGTATGGCATAATTTTTACCATCTAGTTTCACAGAAAAAGTATTAGAAACATTAGGCAGAGGGTTGATGCTTGGAAGGAATTCAATGAGATGCATGGGTGACACTATTGGATGAATTAGTAGAAGAAGTGGTAGTCAAGAGGAGTGATTGAGTAGAGGAGGAATGGGTCTGACCTTTCTTGGCATTAGCCATGACAAACTATGATACCATGTGAGTGCTTTCTTAGTATTTATACACAAATAGTACAGAGTTGTGAAATACGGAGGGATGTGAAACAAGTGGGAGAGTATATTAAGTTCAGAAGGTTGGGACATCACATTAAGTATTTGCCAATTTTCCAAGACACATTGGAGGATTGGTGCGTCTATTGGTGTTCATGTGGGGAGGATGTGCTTTGTGTAAGAGCTTCAGAAAATAGAACAAAACATAGATTTTCCAAAAGAAGATATATATTGCTCTGCTGCCTCATGTGGGAGCTCTTTCTTAGTCTTTATACACAAACGTACAGAGTTGTGAAATATGAAGGAATGTGAAACTTAACACTTGGGGACAACACATTAAGTATTTGTCAATGTCCCAAGACACACTGGAGGATTGGAGCATCTGTTGGTGTTCATATGGGGAGAATGTGCCTCGTGTCATTACAGTCAGCCCCTCGCCGTTCCCATGGTGGTATCTCCCTAGTCCCTCCCCCCTTCCTCCTCGCCCTCTCCTTCCCCTTTTTTCTTTCTCACTTTTGTGCTGTCAACGACACTAATTGCATCTCCCTTCTCCTTTTCATTTTCCTCCACCTCTTTCTTGGCCCTTTGCCACCACTGCCACACCCCTTTCATCTTCCCCTCCTCACGTTTGTGTGCTGCCGAAAATGCTGCCTAGTCGGCACCCCGTTCTCCTTGTCACTACCGCCAGGCTTTTGCCACTGTCGCCATCATGCCTTGCCGTACCTTCTATCAATGACCATGCATATATTATGGGTTAGTTGTTTTCTTTAGGAGTTGCAGAAGTAGGCGCATTCCTCTATTTTGAGGTGAGTGATATGAGTTTTTTTTACTGATCTAGAGATCTCGTGCATCTGTACTTCATACGTGCTCCTAGTGGGTAGCAGTTCCACCGAGATCCTCCCTTCTCAATTGTTGGTGTTCGTCAATGAAGTGAAGCTGTTCCTACGCAGTTAAAGCTCATCTTTCTTAGCAATGAATTTGTCTTCTTCTAACTTGGCCTTTGCCATTGGGGCTCTCTATATATGTATCTTTTGTCTTGGTTAATTGTGAGTTGTTCTCCACGGGACTGTTTGACATCTGATTAGATTAACTCAACAGATGAGTGAGAGAGAGCAGTGGGCCCCGCTCTCTCCTTACACACAGCCGTGCTAATCGGACTCAATTAGCACAAGCGACTCGCTTACGCTAATCGGGCTCAGTTAGCAAAGTCTCCCTACAGGTCTTGGGTCTACATATGACTTTGTTGGTCAGGTGTCATTCTCCTTTATATTAGTGTTTCTTTGTGTCTTTATGTAAATATAACTTTATGGGATGAATGAAAAGCTCTCCTTTTATGCATGATATGGAGAAATACTGGAGATCTATGATATACAAACCATCATCTAAGTCCGAAGATTGAGTAGATTGAGTGTTCTAAAGAAGTCGAAATGGCTAGTTTTACTATGACTTGTAGCTAATGTACGTACGATCAATTGAATTAGTAGGTCGATGGTCTTAATTAGAGTCCCACGGCAATAAGGAGCTCTGGGCAGCCAGGGAGATGGCTGCCCAGGCCCTGGGTAGGCAGCCACAGGGTTGGCTGCCCAACCCTGTTGGGTGGCCAATGCTCTGACCGCCCAACCCTTTGGGTGGCCAGCACCTTAGCCTTCCAACCCCTTTCAGCCTAGGGCATGGCATTCCGTTGTTCAGTGTTCTAGAGTGTCCATAGGAGGGGTGGCCTTGCGGATTGGGTGTCTACGTGGTTTCGTGTGCTCTGTTAGTTCTAGGGTAATGAAATGGGCCATCCTGTCAGCTGGTGGATTGTGGACAGTCCCTCCTGTGTTGGGATCCTTGTGTCGACTGTCCCCGCGAGAGTCCCTTGACTGCAGAGGGTGTTCTCACGTGAGGGCGATGACTGCGGATAGGTGTCTTCATAGGAGTCATAGACCATGGTCTTTGTGTTCTCGTCCAATGCTTTGGTTAGCTTTCTGTGGACCGGCAGTTATGGTTTAGCTATTTGGTTGGTGGTCCTTGGTTCTCCTGCTAGTGAGCCACCTCGTGGTGGTTTGGTATGGACCAGTGGTACTCCGGTTGTTTCTATGGTTACGACAAGTTCTCACCCTTAGTGACTCTACCCACTAGACGTAGCTGGCCTGGGCACATTTGTGTGCCGACCCACCTGACCGTGGTAGAGGCTTGTCTCTAGTAGTGGTTTTTAGGCCGGTTACCTAAGGGCCCATTGCCTTTGCAGCTTGAGTCCGACTGAGGGAAAAACTAGCTAAAGGACTGACTAGAGCAGATGGTCTGTGCGTGCATACGTGGTCAGGGGCAGTGGACGTGTGCTGACGAGTACAACCTCGACTAGTCATTGTTCTGTGGTACAGTATACCGTGTCTCAGTTTTCACCAGAGGATGCTTAGGGAGACACTTAAGGCTGCGGCGTAAGTCATCAGTGGATGCTTTCAGTCTCATGCTAGTGGGGTAGTACTCCTGTCACTTGAGAGGTTTTGGGCACTAGTTTTTGCCTGGCGAGGTTCTATGTTTTGGCTAGTTGTCCTAGTGACTCGTGCGCGAGACGAGGTTTCTTCATTGTCGTGGGAGTCATGGCTCTTCTGACAGTCGGGCTGGTGTCACTCGGCATGTATGTTTGTGGGCATGGTTCTTCCACTATTTCTAGTTCAGGATCAAGAGATTCTCCCGAGGGTGTTGGTTCAGCGTGTGGTTGGTCGTGTGGCCTGGTTAGTGGTTCCGTCGGAGAGGACGGACTATCCGACCGCAGGGATGGGGTTGTGTAGAGGGCCTATTGTTGACACCCGTTTATGACCAGTGAGTTGCATCATCTCCTTATCTCATTTTATAATGTCCCAGGTTATTCACCGATTATTGGGCCATTTTTAGTCATTTTTGGGCTTATTTTATGAATTTTTCTCCCTCATTGAGCCTAAGTTCCTTTTATTTCTTGTCATTTTGGCCTATTGGGCCTGGATAAGGGCTAATAAGGATTAGTTTGTGGATTTGATCAGAGATTTATCTAGCCTTTATCTTTGTGCCACATCTATCTGCCTAGCGATTTATCGCATGATCATTACCGGTTGCTAGTGGCCCATCGCATGATTGTTAGGTGACAAAGAGTCCTATTCCGATTTCCTTTTTCTCCTATTGGCCTTATCCCTTTGTGAGCGACCAAGCTTAGCAGTCTAACAACCGACCATTTTTTGTGCCGTTCAGTCTATCGCAAGACTGTTAGGTCAGACAGAGTGTCCTATTCTACTTGATCTTCTTCTCTCCATCCGTGATCGAACTAGAGTCCTTGATTCGGTATTTTCTCTTTTAGTCTTGATCCTCAGAAGTTTATGTTTGTTTCTATGGATTCTTGGGAGTATTATCTTCGAGTTTTATCAAGGCTTAGCCCTATTTTATTACTGTTATCCCTCCAACTCGGCCTAGAGTTTTGGGGGTCTATAAATAGAGCCCTTGGCTTCATGATTCCATAAAGGAATTTAAGAATGGAAGTCAAAAAATATGATTTTGGAGGTCAAAAATTCATTGAAAGGGCACATAAGGCAGAACAATAGCCCGAAGGGCTATTCTTGAACAAGGCTATTACATCACACAATAACCACGAAAAACTGAATCTGGGAATAGGTTACGGTCATGACAGGACCGCTAGAAGGATATAGCTGTACACATAGGACCACTATCATGAGGGTAGTGACAATGCCAACGTCGACTCCTTCGATCAACGAGTCGATGCAGCAAGGCAGGAAACAGATAGCAGTCCAGCGGGGGCCGCTATTTTAAGGTGGTGGTCTAATCCAGACTGCTAACTGGTCTAGTTAGGCACAAGGCACATGTTCAGTTAGCTAATCGGGATCCTCAGTCGGCTTGGGGCATGGCTGGACTGAATGAGAGCTCAATCTTCATAACCCAGGTCAATTGAGGTGCCCTAAGTTGACTTAAACAGGGCTGGGTTGACTAAAACAGGGTTGAATCAGTGGGATCAAACTGGCCCACTGCCAGGTCAGAATAATAGCGCGGTCGAGATCTAGCCGCTACCACCAGGTAGTAGTTCAAGGGGGACCGCTTTCTGGTCGAGACAGGGCAGAGCAGCCATAGCTCAGACTGCCCAAAATGTGAATCGGCCAAGTTGGTGGATTTAGGCTTTAGGGGTATAACCTGCCTGATATCCTAGTGGGAATCCCAGGCTCGCGGGGCCTTACTGTGGCCATGTGATAGTGGTCCTAGTTCGATGAAAGGAATATCCAGTGGAGAGTCCTAATTATCACAAGATTAAAGGTGTAAAACGTGGAAAACGGGAGTGAGGCGGTTAGTCAATACCACCGAAGTGGCATGACCGTCAAACAATCTTAATACTGTAATAATCCAGTAGCCAAATAGGTGAAAATATTGTAAAAATTGACAATTTACGAATAGATTAAACTATATTTATTCTACTTGTTTGTAAGGTTCAACAAGGGGGCATATGATAACAATAGTAAGACATGATCTGAGCAAGAGAGATATCACTAACAAATAGGCATGATTAGCATCAAAATTTAGAGTTTAAGATGTTCATTTATAGGCTGAATCATTAGATGTGTTTATACCCTAAACATGTTGTCTACACAGAGGGGAAAAATAGGGGAAAACACTGTGATCTGACAGTAACCTGAGGGATTATTGCGGTCAAGAGAGGGCCGCTACCATAGGGTAGCTATCAGTCAATGACTACTATAGTGCCATTTTGACCAAGTTTAAATTTTTCCCTCCGCCCGAGAGAACGCAGTCTATCGCCCAACCGTGGCCTCAGGTTGTAGTCTCTGGGGAGTCGCTATCCAGGGCCATGTCCCGCACTCCGACGAACCTCGACAAGCATTAAGAGTAGAAGACATTGTGCATGATATACTCCATAAAAATTAGGCATTTTGCTACCATTGGAAAGAGAATGAAAAACCACACAAGATGGATGCATTAGATTAGGGTTTAGCCTGAGTAGAACCTACCTTTAAACGCGAAGAAGAAAGACGTCATCGCCGAAACCCTAGATGAAAACCTCCCTTTCCTTGCCGCACCACGCCGTCGATCACGCACATAACTACTGCCACGGCCAAATGGGGGTTCTAGGTGGTATTAGGCATTGATATATAGGGCTAGAGCAACCTAGCGGTGTGCCATCGATTAGGTTTCAACGTGGAGAAGATGTCACGCGACATTCACGGATGACCGATTCAATGCCACTCAAACATTAAAAATTCAAATGCCATCATTAGGGTTTTACGCGGGGAACAGAGGGCAAATGGGCCTCTATCATGGGCCTATCTATTGGGTCTGGTTTGTGCCCATAAGCACTCGAATTGGGCTCGAATTAGGTGGATTAAGGTCGATCTATCTAAAACTCTGAGTTTAGCCTAAACCCTCTAATTTTATCAGAGCATCCATTTGTCTATAGAGTCTTATAATTGGTATCAGAGCATACCAGTCATACCGTTCTTTGACTCTTCAATTGTTTACAGGATCAAGCCCCTACCGTTGCGCTAAAAGCTCGAGCTGGTAGCGAAGGTTAGACCGTATTTCCTTATGGTAGCGTAGAGCCCCACACTATCGTGCTGTTGGCGGACATGAGGGGCTTCGCACATGGACCCCATAATCCATGCGGTGGGTTGGGCTGCCAAGCACCGATGGTCCCACGTGGGTCCCATACCCCACGTGGTACACACCAAATCCTAAAGGAGACGCTGGCATAAACCAACAATCTCCCCCCCAGTGGCACCTGGGGGATTTGAACCCACGACCTCGCTCTGATACCAATTTACAAGATCAAGCCCCTACCGTTGTGCTAAAAGCTTGAGCTGGTAGTGAAGGTTAGACCATATTTTCTTATGACAGCGCAGATCCCCACACTATCATGCTGTGGGCGGACATGAGGGGCTTTGCACATGGATCCCATAATCCATGCGGTGGGTTGGGCTGCCAAGCACTGATGGTCCCACGTGGGTCCTATACCCTACATGGTACACACCAAATCCTAAAGGAGACGCTGGCATAAACCAACATTCTGACCATTTTGTGTGCCCTGTCTTGCAGCTATGGCACGATTTGGCAGAGATGAGCGGGTCCCGAGGCGTGTGGCTCGGGAGGAGGACCACTGGGTGCGACGGACTGAGTGACCGATGCCCCCTTTGGGTCCACTGGTGGTCACTATGGCTAGTGCAGAGCTGCTGGATCGGGGTCGTACGACAGTAGCTAAGGGCCCAGTTGGTGAGATTGCAGCTGGAGTTGGAGTTGTAGAGGTGGCCCAGATTCTGGAGGCAGGCGGTATGTACACCTACGACCGGAGCGGAGGCTACCCCATGGAGTTTCCCCTGGACCGCCACCTTTTCAAGTTCATCAAGAGCTACATCCCTCCTGGCATGGAGGAGGATGACTCACAGATCCTGGGAGCCCATCGCCGGCTTGAGCGGGCCATTCTGATTGGCAGGGATAGCCTATATGGCGTTGCATTCTACAACTATCAGAGCTTTTTTGAGGACTACTTGAGCCAGCGTCAGTTTCCCAGTGCCTAGTGCCTGGGGTTCTTTAGCAGAGCAGAGTAGTTTGGAGTTAGAGTTGGGCCGCTAGGCCCTGCCTCTTGGGATTTGCACGGCCACCACTGTACCGAGACAAAGGGGATAGCCGGGCTGGTGGTGGAGCCTGTAGGTCTGTAGTATGCTGGGGAGGGTTACGATGACCACAGCATTTTGGACGGAGTTATGTGGCAGACTATTATCAGCTGGTATGGTCGCTGGACAGTGATCCCATCACATCGATACAGTCAGGGGGCCACCGAGTGGTTGATGGGGATCATGTACCACTACATGGTGTTGTTGGATAGATCTGGGATCAGGTACGTGGTGACTGCTGCTTTGTACATGTACCACTATTACACTGGGCTGCTATAGGGACTGCTGGAGTATTTTAACCGCCGATGGAACACAATGGCGACAGCAGAGGGAGAGACCTCGCTTGACTTATGGTCTCTGTTCCAGATTTCTGGGTTGCCGATCAATGGCGAAGGGTGTGAGGAGGTGGTACTGGATGACCTCCATCACAGCCATACCGATGGACGGGGGTGATACCGAGTATCTCACAGCTACTGATATCTTCTGAAGACTTGGAGGGACTTGGCCCTAGCGAGGAGAGACAGGGCTACACAGACTCCCAGGGTGTGGCTGAATGTGTGGGTCTGCCACTTCTACAACGGGCCCTTCTGTTTCTATCAGGAGTTTGCTACGGATCAGACTCTATGGGAGGAGTACACTGAGGTGGAGCTACGCTTCCGGATGTACTTCAGATATATATATGCACCACAGGAGGGGTGGAACCCCCACGACTTACCGGGCGTGACGCATCTTGCCACATACTTGGCATATTGGTTGGTGACATTTGTGGTCCCGCATGGGGAGGATGGCCTGCTGAGGGCAGAGTTGCTGTGGCCAGCGTGTTTGCTGGCAGAGGGGAGGCAGTTGGCCTTGGCTCCAACCACATTGGCCAATGTGTATCAGGTGCTGGGAGCCCTGGTGGTGCACCCGGTGCCTAGAGAGAGAAGCCTGTTGTTGCCGACTCACTACCTGAGTGTGTGGGCTAGATTGTTATTTCCAGGGTTGGTAGCTCAGGGGACCGTGGCAAACCCGATGGCACCTCTACTTTTTAGCTTCACTGGGCAGCCTGACGGAGCTACCAAGGCGTAATTGGAGGGCGCTAGGAGAGCCCTTTGCTACCTGCCCAGCCGGGGCGAGGAGGGACTACCTTTTGACAACGTCGCGAGGGATTCCAGCCTATTTCTAGGGAAGTTGAGTGAAGGGGCGGCTAGTGCCCACCAACATCAGAGAGAACTAGAGGCTGGACTACGGACAGAGTGGGTGCTAAGCACCCGACCGATCGTGCTGATGCTTCATCGGTCCGCGACGAGTTCTCTAGAGCCGTACTACCCATTCTGATTTACCTAGAATTTTGGCTACGACCAGGTGATCCCGTCGAACAGGGAGTTTCCTTTGACAAGCCGATAGTACAGAGGGAAGGACACCCACCTACTGGCGACTGTGTGGTGGGACTTCCACTACTGTCGGGAGTCGGAGCAATTTTCGATGTCGGGGCAGGGATGCCAAGGATGATTCGACGTCCACTACGCCAGGTGGTGGTTCGAGCACAGCCACCTATATCGGGAGAAGGCTTCTGCGATTAGGAAGGCAGAGGAGAGTCGTTTGCTGAGGGAGGATCTGCCTCCTATTCCGCTAGACGACGGGTACTTGAGGACCCGAGCCACTCGAATTCATCGGGAGGTCGAGCGACTTGTGGAATAGTGGCCCCGGGGCAGCCGGGGTTCGCCGTCCGGGAGCCGAGGCAACGGTGGGGTGCTAAAGCCCCTGAGGTAGGTACCGATAGTGGCGACGATGATTGGGGCAAAGGTGCCTAGACCGAGGGCGCTGAGGAGCTGGTGGACCCAGTTCCTGGCCGATTGCAGCTTCTGGAGCAGAGGCTCATTGGACCAGGTGCTCCCTGGCGAGAGCTTTGCTGACACAGTGACCGACGACTGGAGGTGACATATCGGCCATGCGATCGGGTCAGCTGGGCCCGTGGAGTTTGTTTCCCAGATCGAGTGTGCCCACACTCTAAGGGACATTTGGGAGGCCATGGTGAAGGTAGCCCGGGCACTGGCGCTGAGACCGGAGCAGCTGGTGCCCTTGCCATTGACCCCCTTCGGGGCCTCAGGTAAGGTTTTTTCTTTTAGTATGCTACTTTAACTTGGTTGCTTTCTGGGCATATAACTGAGGCGTTGTATGTTGTTGTGTCTCTTAACAGGTTCTGCGGCAGAGGGGGATCACCCCTCCACGGAGGCGTCCTCAGGGAGCGGGGATGGAGGTTGGCAGCCTAGGCGGAAACGCCCTCGCGTAGAGGCTGCAGCAACTGGGGATGGCGGGTCCTCTGGGGGACTCGAGGCTGGCGAACAAGCAAAGGCAGAGGCGGTCTTGATTAAGTATCGCTTTGGCCTCTTCACTCCTGCTTGGTTTAGCCATGGTGGTTGGCTAATCTTGTCTTGCTGGTTCTATCTTTCACAGCTCTGCTGGAAGTTGGTGTGGAGGCGACCTTCTCACCCCCTCGAGAGGTGGACCCTCCATCTGAGGAGGGGGCCGAGTGTGAGATTGACATGGAGGGGTTTATTCGTGTGATGAATGAGCTTCCTGATGGGGTCATCATCTACACCCTATGTTTGACCGGGGCTCAGACTACTCGTCGGCACGCGCCATTGTGTCCGTCTCATTTCTTCGACTCCATCCATGTCATTTCCATATTTTTATTTGAGTCATTAGCATGTAATCTGTCTTTTATTTGAGTTAAGTCCTAGGTTAAGAGTCTCCTATCTATGTTTGTAATTAGTGCATTGAGTTTGGGTTGTTAATGGGCCCCAATGTTGGGCTAGGCCCATGGGCGCCCATGGCCCAAGCCAGTGTCTTTTCGTCTTCCGTCAGTCTTTATTTTCCCAGGGACTTTTGTGTAATAGGGGATTCCCTATAAATAGGGCCCCAAGTCCACCATTTGGAGGTTAATGAAGTATTGAGAAAATTGAAGTCATTTGAGTGCATCTCTCTCTCTCTCTCTAAGTCTCTCTCTCTCTCTCCTTGGGGCGGATCCCCCTCTCTCTCCTCCCCCTCCTCTCTCTCTCTCTAGGGGGCGCACCCCTCTCTCTCTCCTCCCTTGCCACCTCATCCTCCACCTCAGCTGCCACCTCCCCCTCCAACCTTTCACCTCCCCTAGGCCACTTAACTCCATTAAATTCTCTCCCTCTCCCCAAGTGCCCCTTCCCCTTCCCATTAAGACAATTCCCTTCCCCTAGGGAGAATCCCACTTCCCCACCCACCTCTTCCTCTCCCCAACACATCCCCTCCCCTTCCCATTTTGTTATCATCAAAATCATTACCAAAGATAAAGAGGGAGCGCAACGAACCCAACAATATCCCTCTTTTTGATGATGACAAAATATTGTGGCCACCAAAACTCACCAAAACTCTCTCTCTCCCTCTTTGGCATTATCAAAAAGTGGGGGACTAGAGGAATCGATGTGACATTTCAAAAACGAATGAGGTAGAAATATAAAGTCAATGACGCACGAACCCAGCAATAACCTACCATGAAAGGAAGGTGTGTAAATCATAAACACAGAGCAAGAAGATGTAATTTGTTGTGTAATATGCAAGATATTTGAAATATGTGCAAATGCTCAATTTCTAAACTATATGTAAATGTTATGCTAAAGAGTACATTATTCTCCTCCCTTTGTCATGAACAAAAACTAATTAACAACGGGGTTATTTAAGCTTGTTATTTACATGTATCATCTGTAGATGCATCAATGTGAAATGAAGTATGATATGAATAAAAAGGATCAGATAATCAAGCATTCAAACATGCATAATAAGATATAGAAGCAAGGAAGTACCTTAGGGACAGGTTTAAGAAAAATGCTATTGATTGTGAAGCATGATGTGCATGAACAATACCAAGAAGGTCGTGCTTACAAAAAGATGGTACTGCATAAATCATGAAAGTTGACTGATTCAAGAAGTACATTCACACAATCAAACCCGAAGTGAAAAATGAGTAATAAAATCGATAGTAATATGGATTCATAGCTTTTCTAAAGAACACTGGAAAGAACCTTTCCTCTATACACATTCATACACAGTGCTTGACTTTTGGTAGCTTCGCACAACCCCAAATATATATATATTTTTAAATCTAAAAGAGTGACTAACTTTTTGACGCGAGTTGTACCCTTTGTCTCAGGGGTACTTCCTGGTTACTCAGTTTCGTTAGTCATTTTAAATGCAGATTTTGTCACTTTTCGGTGCAAGTTATACCATTTGTCTCAAGGGCACTTCCCGACTACTCGGTGCCAAATCTCACTTGTTTTAAATGTGGATTTGCTTCACTTTTCGTCGCGAGTTTCCTCCTTTGTTTCAGAGAGGATTCCCGGCTACTCGGATTCACGTTCCACTTATTCAAATTTATGGTGGAGCAAGTAGCTTTTTTCTCATGAGACATGTGATTTGCATGTAGAGATTCAAGAGTCCTTGAAAAGTGTTGAGTGGAATAACTGAAATCCTTATTAAATAAAGTCATTTATCTCAAAAGTGCACATTGTAGAGAGATTGTACTGAATGTAAGAGATGAATTAGTCTAATCATTGTTATGTCTCCCCCTAAGTGTATGCACAGTTATAAATTGAACCTCTCCCTTAACATGTGCCATGTATCAAACATGTCTAAATCAAAGTAATTTTATATAACAAGAAGGTAAGGTCTTAGAAAAGTATCAAGAACTAGTTGCATAAAGTATATACAAGCAATCAAGCAAGGATATTACAATATTTTCAAACAAGGTGACTTCTGGTACGTGGCGGAGAATGTAGGTCCGAAGACCACCATCACACATGAGGAAAGCTTCCAGTTGGATATAATCCAACTTTTCACAATTGACATTTGATATACCAAAAATCATGACATTCAAGTACATAAATATGTCAAGTATATGCATGTAACTGAAAGATGATGGAAGATTATTTCTATTCACAAATATGCAACGATATGTATGATATGTGCAACAAGTTAAGTATGTATGTTGTGTATGCAAAACTAAATTGTTATTCACAAAAAGAAGCAAGATTGTGTATAAAAGACTATATGAACAACTTTATAGATTCTAAGACTAAACTTATTCACAAGGTGTCATCATTGCTCTTAGAGAAATTCAAAATCAATCATGATGAGAGAATGGCAATTGGAATCAATTAGATTTTTCTCAGGGTTCAGAGTCTTACTTGAGTTACATAATCAGTAAGGGAAATCCCGACTGGGGATTCCCTGTTCAGCCAAACTTTCATCTTGGATTCCCCTCGAAGTAGTCGGTGATCCTCCCAGAGCTGGAGGTGGATATTAGGATCCTTCAGGAGAATCATCGATCCACTGTAGAGTTGATGACCTTGGCCAATATTGAGGATTATCCTCGTTGAGTGCTGTCGCCCATTGGTAAGGACTTCAAGCTTTAGCTTTTGCACTTTCTTATTTCGATCGGTCTAGCCCTTTGCTAACGACTTGCCTCTCACTGGGCAGAAGTAAGACGCAGTGGTGGCGAGGGGCGACCAGTCGATTGGGAGATCGCCGAGCTAGAGGGGGCGACTACTTCGAGTGTGCTTTAGGCTTTGACAGGTCCTTCCATCACCCGAGGTAAAGGCAAGCAAGTTGCTTGGGATGATGCCTCTGAGCCCTGAGGGCCCAAGTGGAAAGATGTCAGGGAGCAACTACTGCTGGCTTCGATGAAGGCTTTGTCCACCAATAAGAGTCGGTCGTAGAAGGCAAAGACTTCCTGCCCGACGGAGGAGCTCGTGGCCGAGGCTGTCCGTCGCCCGAGCCTTCCACTGCCCGAGCCAGAGGTGCCTACAGTGATTGGGGGGACTTCCTCCGGGCCGACAGGAGCACGGGGGGAGGAGGTCGGCTCTAAGATCCCGGTCGGGGCTGACGGGACACTCGGCGAGGAGGAGGATGTCGAAGTGCGGGTTTAGGCCGAGCCGAGCGTCGTTGTCCCGAGATCGGGGACGACTGGAGAGGACGCTCTAACTCCAGCTCTCCCGGAAGAGGCTCCTCCTCCTCAACAAGGGCGGTTCACCGTCCAGGCCACCTTGTACAATCAATACCGAGATCTTGCACCTCCGTCTGTTCTGGAGGAGTTCCAGCGTTGCTCCCCTCCCATGCTCCTCGAAAGGGTCATGGAGGGAGACATCTTCTTGGCTCAGCTGGGAGCTGAGATCACTGACTTCGTGGCGCGACTGGTGAACGAGGGAATGGCCTAGTCCCAGGTTTATGCTGAGTCTGACTGCAGGATTGGTCGGTTGACATCTGAGCTCGGGGCACTTCGACAGGAGGTGACTTCACTCCGAGCGTGTGATCAGGTGAGCCAGGAGGAGGCTCAGTCACAGGCCAAGCAATTGACCCGAGCTCGGTATATGGTCGAGCTTAAGAGTAAGCTCTTGGAGGAAGAGCATCGGGCTCACGGAGCGCTTGAGTCAGTGGGCGGCCAAGCGAGTGGAGCTCAAGGGCCAGGTCTGAGAGATCGAGTGGGCCAAGGAGGAGGTCGAGGCGACGCGAGTTGAAGCTGAAGCAAGGCAGACCGAAGCCAAGGTAGGGTTGCCGAGGTCGAAGCGAAGTTGGCTATGGCTGACATGAGGGTGGCCGAGCTTGAGGGGAAGGTAGTGGGAGCCGAGGCGGAGGCAGTCGAGTGATATCGGAGCTCAGAGAAATACCAAGAAGCCCTAAAGTAGGCTACCTTTACGTGTTACGAGCCGGGCTACTGATGAGGGCTGCAAAAGGGTTTTGCCCAAGGCTTCAGGCAGGTAGCCAGTCTGGCTCAAGAATAGGTCCTCGATGAGCTCATCTTCACCCCTGGGCAGTGCTACGATTCTGATTAGGATGAATCGAATTCTCCCTCGTCGACGTCGAGCGATGAAGAACTGAGTGAGGGTGCCGCTGCCTCGATGGGGAAGAGATTGCCAACTCCGGGTGCCTCGGGAGGGTGCACGGACGGGGCAGTTCTGATACAAATGGGGTCAATGCCCGGGCCGATCGTCACCAAGGGTACCAGGGGCAGATCTCCGAGCATCGAGGGTCCTCCACTTGTTGAGCTTCAGGAGGGGTCATGGACTTCCCCGAGTTCTCCTATCTCCATAGATTAGGAAATTTGTACCTACCTTGTTAGTTCATTTTCACTTCATTTTTTGTAAGTAATGGGAGCCATCAGCTCTTCTTCATCGTTGTAAGCACTAGACTGACCATCACTCTCTTCAGTAGATTGTCAGTATGCCTTTAGGGCAATTGTCTTGTTCCTCTTGCTCTCTTCTTCCATTCTCTTAATGTTGATTTCGTAGGTCATTAATGACCCAATCAGCCCATCCATAGTGTGTGTCGTGAGCTGCTTCAAATCCTTGATGATGGTTGCTTTTGTATGCCACTGTAGTGACAAGGATCGGAGAATCTTCCTCACTAACTCTTAGTTCAGGTAATCCTTTCCCAATGATTTCAGCCCATTAGTGATTTCACTCAACATAGCGAACATTTGTGAAATTGTCTCATCGGACTTCATTGTGAATAGCTCGTAATCATGGATTAAGATATTCGCTTTCATTTCCTTTACTTTTGATGCACCTTCATAAATTAACCTCAGCTTCTCCTACATTTCCTACGCAGATGAAGACATGGAGATGCGTGAGTATTCATTTGGATGTATAGCACACTGGATTATATTCATAGCTTAAAAGTTAGAACAAGGCTTTCTAATGTGTACTTCAGTCCAATCATCCTCATTAACAGGCAATTGATGAGGACCCTTATTAATGACCCTCCAAACATCATATTCTTGTGCTCGCAAGAACACAGTCAACCTGTTCTTCCAGTATGGGTAATTTGACCCATCAAAGAAAGGGGGTCTATGAATAGAATGTCCCTGTGGGAGCATTCCCTTACTGGCCCTTTCCTAAGGATCTTTTCTCTATGGCCATTAGGTTGATGCAACAATAGAGACCTGCTCTGATACCAGATTGTTGGCCCAGAGATAGCACGCGGATAAGAAGGGGGGTTGAATTGTCCCCAAATCGTAGTGACAAATTTTAAACAAATTGTAGAAATAACAAGATTATAGAAATTGAACTAAACTAGGATGAGATAACCTCTCTCGAGCTCATCGAACTCACACATTTCTAAAGGACAGAATAAATGATCAAGCACACAACCATAATGCACGAGAAATTTTTAGGTGGTTCGGCCAGACACCCAGTCCATCTACATCCACCCCTCACCAAATCGGTGATACTTCACTCACTTCACAACGAAGCACACGGAGATGAACTCCAACCACACACGGAGACTTTATCTCCAACATGATCTGATTGCACAGACCGCAGCCTAGGATCAACATACACCCTACAACAATTGTAGCACCACACACACACGACTGTATGCAGACAGTCACTCCACACAATATTCTCAAGTTCAGAATGAAAATAAACAATGGACGCTCAAATTGACAGACAGATCATGGAAAACTATCACGCCTTGAGATATGCAGCGGAATTAAGTCGAGAGTGTGAACATTCAGCAAAATAAGCCTCAAGTTAGAATGACAATCAGAGCACTAAATGCATTCACACAGAAGAGTGAATGCACTAGACATAATCACAAACCTTCACTTTTATTAATCAAATAATCAAGATTACAAATGACGCTTGACTCTATTTGACATAATAACTCACCACACTCAATAAAGTAGAAAATTACATCGACATGACTAACATAAATAGACTCATGAAAGTCTAGGCTTCTCTCGATCTTCAATCACTCTAGGACTCGCCACTTGAGTAGTTTGATTCCAACTCGCTAGAGTTTTCTAAAAAGATTAGAAAAGTAGGAAATGAGCACACTTGCCCAGTAGGTATCTTCGTATCAACATGATGACAATGTTTAAATAGTTAACATTTTAGCTCTAGAAAAGTCAATAATGAAAGTGTGATAAAACATACAATAAAAACCAAAGTAACATCACATAACAAGATGTGAACTACAGAGATATGAGGTATGTGAACATGATCAAGCAAGATTATAATATGGCCTTTCATTAACGAGAATGTACTATCATGTAATGAGAATATATTTTAATGAGCATGTCAATAGTGAGATGAAGGAAGAGACGGTGCGGGAAGAGATGAGACGGAGGGTGAGACGGCAAATAGAGGGATTTGATTCTTTCCTTAATTATGTATTTCATTACTTGCCCTGGGTTTTTAACTGGAGGAGGGAGGATACCCTCATTAAAAAGAAGAGGACACTGGAGGAGAGAGGTTATCCTGATTGGGGGAAATCATTGATAACCATGCCGAGGAAAGCCATGAAGTTCAAAGATAAGCAGAGAATGATGGTAATTAAAGAATTGCATCTAATCCTATGTAGGGTTTTCATCCTCGTGAACCCCTTTTATATACAAGCAGCTAGGTAAATGGGAAAAAAACCTTTACAATTATTTCAACATTTAATGTGCAATGCTGTAAAGATCAGCTTTTTCAATCTAATTCTTCAGGTAGGCTTCCTTAAGTTTGCCATGAATCAAAGAGCTGGACAAGCTCACTCCATCCCATGTTATAATTTGGCAAAGTGAAGTTATAGTTCAATGCGTATCTGCTTAGAATTTGCAAGTATTCCAGAGTACTTTGATGTAGCATTTGCCTTTGAAACTGTCTACATGGCTCTTGTCATCTCATTTCCAGCACAGTTTATTGACGGACAAGAGCATTCTTCACTCAAAATTATCCTGTCATGTCCAGGAAGTATGAATCTTAGAAGTTCTCCCCTCTTGAGAATTTATATTTCACCCATTAAAACCATTCTTGATGAGCAGCATAGAGAACTTGTTTAATCTAGCATGACGGCCCACGTTGAGTGGGGTCTTCATTGCCCACCGGGCAATAATATCTCTGTCTTGCTTAGAGTCACTGATAAAATATTCAAACTTTGAGGGTACTTGTGTAGCTTCCTCTGACAAGCAGGAGCCTGAGTTTCAGTCTCATCTTCATTGATCCCATATACTGTTACTCCCTTGCAACACAGTTCTCAGTATCTTTCTGGAAGTCAAGATGCATGTGGACATAGTCCATGTCTGAATCTGAGTGAAGCAGTAGAGCATTTTATGTGAAGGTAGGTGTTTCCAAGATCCCAATTGGCCTTCTTGTCTCCAATTGCTTGTTGACTTCTTACAAGGTTGGGGTCTCTGCCGGTAATAAAAGTCTGGGACATTATTGGTACATATTGCTTTTCTTTTGCTGTCATAGTAGCCACTTTGCGTTAGCAGCACCATAGGTTGACTCACATTGCTGTGTATTTGGTAAAAACACATCCATTAACTCCATATTACCTGCATTGCCTTCGCCATCCTTGTCATCATCACCATCATTAACAACTGCTCAAAGTATCAATTGGTTTATGTTTACATGTAATACCATCAGCACTTGGAAAGCCTCAGCCACAGATGTCAAAGGTAGGAGGGCGACCCACGTGACCTTGGGGTCCCCGAGTGCATAGGCACTTAGGCGGCCTTGGGGTCACAGTGGAGCAACTGTACTGTTGCACCAAGGCTCTGTCTCTCTATCCAAATGCCAGAGTCAGACTGTCAAATTTTTATCATGAATATTGTTTCAGGCACCTTTCCAAACCCTAGGGATATCATTCCAAAGGTTCTTTTAGAACACTAAACTACCACTTTGGAGCTGGTACACCCAAGATGCCATTTCAAAGGCTTTTCAAAACCTCTTGCCAAGATGATTTTGAAAACCTGATGACATTTGGGAGATTAGAAAGAGGGAAAGGGAAGATACGAACTCATGTTTCCATAGATGGCTCTAGCCTACATCATGCTCACCCATTCTCTTTCCGGAATTTGATGTGAAATTTTTATTTTCCCATTCCTAGTGGACATGGGAAAGAAAGACAGAGATAAGAAAGAGATTATTTATCTCCTTTCCCCCCTCTCTCCTTCTTGCTTGTTGCACGGGCAAGGAAACCCAATGGGGGCTCTCCTCCCCCCATTTAGTCTCTCTCTTTCCTGTTTTTATGCGCAGCCTACGCCATTAGTCAGTTCTGTGCTGATTTCAAGTTATTTACTTTTTTCCGACATGCTACGCTATTCACCCAACATTTTTTCTATGTTCTTGCCCTATTTTATCCCTCTTATGCTCGTCTTCTCATTTGCTCTCTTCACAAAAATTGTTCACTTTTTCGTTATCTATAATTTCTTCTTCTACGCCTTTCATTAGTTTTGCACCATTTTTGAGATATTTTTTGATTTCCAAAGTCACGCAAAGCCTACCAAAAGCATCAGCCTAACGGCCTTGGGAAGACCGCTAGGTGATGGTGGTGGTCTTCCCAAAATCGCTAGGCCACAAATAGTGCCCGTTTTACATTGTTTCACCTCCTAAAGCCTTACAGTCCTCCCTAGACCATTTATGAGTACCCTTGCGGTCCTCCCATGATCGTTAGGCAGCGTCTGCAGCCCTGCAATAGACCGTTTGCCCGATAGAGTCCTAAATGTCCTGAACTCTGATTTCTTCACTGCAGTACTCTTTGGAGCCCTTGTTTGATCTATTTTCTCTTAGAAGAAGCTTCCAGATCGACTCTAATTGATTAAAGACTCTTATCCCCATTATTATCTGGAGTTTTATGCATCTAAATCCCCTATTTTAGGTGTTTATCTCAGACTTAAACCCTAGGGCTTTTCTGCTCCTATAAATAGATGCCCAGTTCATAGGTTGCGAAGGGGGGCTCTATCTGGACGCGGGGCGAAGCCATGCTCCACCGTCTACCCACATCTTCGACCCTGACCTGAAGAGGGAAGTATTGACTTTCTATTCTACGTTCAAGGGCTTGTTTTGGTTCGTCCATCTCTTAGTTCTCTCCTTCTCAATTTCACAAATCATCACAACTACACTATTTTTTACACGTTGTCGACACTTTTCTCCATTTTGCATGCACTCTCCTGATAGTTCTACTACGTATTTTCTCCTTCTATCTACTTCTATCTCATCATAATACACACACCTATCTTTTCCACCCTTCCACAGGGGTTAAAAACCTCCCCCCGGTGTGTTCTCCCCCTTTTATTTATGCTATTTTATCACTCCGGGATCGATGCTACACTTTATGAATTTTAATGAGTTTTTCTCCTTTGTGGTTGATCTTTGTTTTGCAGGAGAGCATGATATGAACGTGAGACCCTCTTCCTCTAGCCGACTGGAAGGAGAGGAGGTATGATCCCACGACGTTCCCTGCACCCCGTTGTTAAGCGCGATCAAGTCTTCATCCTTTCCCAAGGTACACGGCGTCGTTGCATCTTCTTCCTACTCTCTTTGGCGTTGTTAATCCTTGGTGGCGATCACAATCAGCATCTTCATCCTTTATCGCCCTTTCGTTCATTATCTTTGTAATGCCCCAGATTTTTTTTGAATATTTTTTGGATCATTTTTGTGGGCCCCGGATTGAGTTTAGCAGTTTTCGCGTGTCTTTGCAGGTCAGACCTTCGGAACGCTGTGCAGGGTGAACCGTTACGTTCTCCGACTCCGAAATAGTACCACTGCGTTGTGTGTCTTTCGAGGATCACAGAGGTAATTTTTTCATATTTTTTTGAATTTCTTAAATTTTTAAAATTTTCTATATATAACCCCTAACCCTTTTTCTCTCTCCCCACCTCTCATTTCTCTCTTCCCTCCCTCTCTCTTCTCACGCTCTCTCCTCTCTCCTTCTCTTCTCCAGTGGCCGACGGAGGTGGGCAGGGGCGAGGCGGCGAGGATCGTGGGGCGTGGAGTGGCGAGGATGGAGCGAGGATCACGATGGTGGAGGCGGTTCGTGGGATCACGAGCCGGTGAGGGTTTCAAGGCGTTTTCTTCATGGATCAGCGTCCACGGTGCGTGAAATCTTCGGTGGAGGTAGGGGGACAGATCCTTAACCTCTATACTTCATTTTT
The DNA here is from genome assembly GCA_024336825.1 of Amorphophallus titanum. Classification (NCBI taxonomy): domain Eukaryota; kingdom Viridiplantae; phylum Streptophyta; class Magnoliopsida; order Alismatales; family Araceae; genus Amorphophallus; species Amorphophallus titanum. The sequence continues at coordinate 10,112,323 of JANBPO010002057.1, forward strand.
CACGAGTTTCGTAGGCCGTGGTGAGCCGAGCGAGCATATTTGGTATGAGTTAACTTTTGAGTTAATCTAAGACTAACTCTCTACCAAATTGGGTTAAAGAATTAAACTAGTTGGGGGTGTTAACGTATCGACTCTCTTTTTTTTCCTTCTAGTAGTACAAGTGCCCCCTCTATAGGAAGATGTCGTTCGCTAGAGACCTCTCCTTATATCAGGATTTGTCGGATCATTGGGTATTAACTGTGCTGGATCGTGCTAGCACAAAATCGACACGCCATCACATCAATTTGAGATAGGATCGTGCTAGCACAAAATCAGTCATGCCTCGTGACTTGTTCTGCTCTCCCTTGAGGCCATCACAACTATTTTTCATTAGCACTACATGCGTGTTTAATTTCGACAGTCAAAGTTATCCAACAGTGTATAAGCATCAACAATCTAAAAGATATCCAACAATGTTTCCGATTTATTAAAGATGTCACTAGGAATAATAAAATCTTAAACATGTCCAATAAGATAGTGAGTCTTTCCCAACTTAATTAGAATTAGAGAAATATTTACTGCACATTCAAGTGAGTTATTTCAAAAAAAATTAAAAAAAATAAAATATTACACACTCAAGTGTGTGCAATACACCCTGAGTTTGCAACGAGACTTTCTCATAAAATTATTTGAGTCCATCCATGAGTCGCCGACTTGGTCCAGCTCGATTTTGATACTATGGACGAGCGTTCTGTTGGCGTTTTCCACCAATCCATTAGCCTGGGGATGTCCTATCGACGTGTAATGGTTCCAAATCTTTAGCTCCGAGTACTTCTCCTAGAAGACAATGCTCGCAAACTGTCTGCCATTACTGTTTGTGAGAACTCTCGGGATCCCAAACCGACAGACGATGCTTCGTAACATGAACCTCCATGTCGCTTCGCTGGTAATCTTCCCCAATGGTTCAACTTCGACCCAATTGGTGAAATAGTCAATGGCGACTATGAGGAATTTCTTCCTCCCTTGTGCTTTGGGGAAAGGGCCTAATATGTCCACCCCCCCACCGAGCAAATGGGCACGGCTCCGTCAGGGTGTGTAGTTGTGTAACCGGTTGGTGGTGTAGGTGGGAGAATTTCAGACATCGAGGACATCTCTGGACGTACTCGAGGCAATCCTGCTGCAAAGTAGACCACCAATACCCTTGCCAGATCAGCGTCCGTGCGAGTGCTCGCCCCCCTACGTGGCTTCCGCAGAGTCCTTCGTGGACCTCTTGGATAGCTTGGTTGGCTTCCGTGGAGAACAAGCACTTTGGCAGCGGGGCTGAGAGGGATCGGTAGTACAGCCGACCATTCATCACTGTGAAATGGGCTGCTCGGGCTCGCGTGCGATGGGCTTCGGTGTGGTCACTTGGGAGTTGTTGCCGTAGGAGAAAGTCCCGTAGGGGATCCATCCAGGAAGGCTCATAGTTAATGACGTTTACCTGAGATTCTTCTATGCTCGGCGCTGATAGTTCCTCCACCATGATTGATCTTGAGTTGGAAATGGCAGTGACAAACGCCAAGCAAGACAGAGCGTCTGTTCGGACATTTTTTTCCCTAGGGGTGTGGACCACTTAGAAGTGGGGAGAATTCTTTTGCCACAGTCTTGGCCTTCTCCAAGTACTTGATCATGGAGGGATTGAGAGCCTCAAATTCCTCTATGACCTGGTTGGCGATGAGCAAGGAATCACTGTATGCTCGCACGCTAAGCGCCCCCAGATGTTTCGCCATACGCAGCCCTGAACGGAGCACTTCATACTCAGCCACGTTATTCGTGGCTGGGAAGTTGAAACGCAGGGCGTACTGAAGCTCTAATCCTTCCGGCGAAAGTAGGACTTGCCCTGCTCCGCTACCAGCAGCGTAGGACGATCCATCGACATATAGTTCCCATGTGGGTCCGGAGGACTGCTCGGGCGAATCTTCGGTAGGTATCGTACACTCAACGACGAAGTCGGCCAGGGCCTGGCTTCGCGGTGAGTTCCTTGGCTTTGGCCGGGCCAATGCCGTGAATGTAGGTCAAGGCGACTTCGACGCGCTTTGCGGTCGGAAGGTTCACGCCTGCGATACGGGCCAATTGGCTCTCCTGAACGTCCGCCAGTCCCGCAGGAATGGCTCTGAAAACTCATCCGAAATGCGTGCGCGACGGGAACGCAGCCGCAGCGCCCTCAGGCGCGGCGAAGCATTGGGCCCATCGCGGAAGCCGCCGTTATAGAGGGGTAACTTCCATCGTCAACCGCTTATTTCTGTTTCGTTTTCGCCTCCCCCGCCGCGGTTTGGAGCGGGTCAGACGCAGATTCTATTAGGCTTTTTTGGACCCGGCCTTGTCCAAGATCGAAGCGATCGAGGATGACACAGTGTCCACGTCGGCCATGCCGTCGATTTCAGTCAACTTCCCCTGCCCTTTGTAGACTTCGACCAGGGGGGCGGTTTGCGAATTATAGGCCACAAGGCGCTTTTTGAAGGCTTCCGGATTGTCGTCAGCCCGGCCTTCCTGCTCGAGAACCCGAACGAGGCGCGCGCGATCGCGGCCATCTGCTGCTCGCCGCCTAATTTTTAAGGTTCAAACATGTTGTTTAGATATATGGGCCATGAAGTTGATTTTTGGTTGAGAAAAATTGGGGTTTCAAATGGTTCTAAAGCATTGAATGAGTGTCTTGCATAAACCTTGGTGGAGCTTGGTTAAATGACTTTCTTGCAAATTCATGAAGGGGTTCTAAATGATGAAAACATGTTTAAGGTTCTGAAATAAACATTATTTGTGTTTTGGCATCATGTTGAGCATTCATGTGAGTTAAGAACTTAGACAATTGATCCTAATTTTTGGTGAGCAAAAATGATGGTTTGAATGATTTTCATATTGCTTGAATGATCCTTGATTATAGGGCTTTCATGTATGTACTTCATGCATTTATCATATGGATTATTGAGCTAAAGTTTCTAATCCTTTTTTGATGATTTTACAGGTCAAAATACTCTATATAAGCCCTCCAAGATCAAAGGAGTTTGATGCCACAGAGTTTGGAAGGGTTGCAATGGAGTTTGGGGCTGAAATCTAAAAATCTAAAAATGCAGAAAAGTTCAGTCGACTGACCCTATAGCTTAGGTCGACCGAAATTGGCAGAATGCCCTGTAAATTCTCCTGTAAAATTTAGGTCGACCGAACCCCCCATTTAGGTCGACTGAAATCGACAAAACCCAAAAATGAGGATCCGAAACCCATCTAAACCCAATCCATTTATGCTCAAACTTTACCCATTTGTCCCTAGGGTTATTACATACATCTTAGAGGGATTTTTCATAGGTTTAGTGAAGGATTTTATGATCTTTTCATGCATCTCTTGTTGCCTTATATACGAGCTACGAATTTCACAAGGAGAGAACTCTAATGAGCTTATTGTTTCTATCTTGCAGGAAAGAAGAGGGAAAAGGAGTGGAGCTACAAGAGAAGACCTGATTTCATCTCCTTCAAATCATCTTTGGGGTTTGCGAAAGAAGAGAAAAAGAAGCGGATCGATGAGAGGATCAAGAGGATGCAAGAATCGTCATCATCCGACTTCCTTCTGATCGGTGGTTGAAAGAACATCATTAACCGGGCTTTGGAAACCAAGGGGGATCTTTCCTATATCTTTTCTCTGTTGTTCTTGATGTGCTTCATGATCTATTTCTTTGGTTGAGCATGATTTAAATATTTATATTTATTTTTTGAACCTGAACATACATTGTGTGCATGTGACCATTTGCGTACGGTAGTGGATTTATTGTGCTATGGTTGTTATAGTGTGTATGTGTGTTTTGATCCGTGGTCGGATCATGTGGGAGACTCTATCTTCGTGTGTGTGTGTGTGTGTGTGTGTGTGTGTGTGTGTGTGTGTGTGTGTGTGTGTGTGTGTGTGTGTGTGTGTGTGTAAATCAGATGTAAAAATATATCATTAAATATGTCAACAGCACATAAAATTAATAAGAGTAGTATATTCATCTGTTCAGATGTGAGAAATAAATTAAGAACTAATCAAATTCAGGGGAGGTTCTTTTGACATGGCAGTGGAGGGAGATGCAGGGGGTGGCATGATATTGCTTGGGGATGGGTGGCTACTTACAGGGAAGTGGGGGGCTTGGGGATCAAAGATGTGAGGGACTTTAATCTGGTGCTCGTGTAAGTGGCTATGGAGACTGGGTGCGGGGGAGGATGGGCTGTGGGCGTAGGTGATCAAGTAGAGATTCTATTGCTGGAGGAGAGTCCGGGACTTGGGCCATAGTATAGGACCTCCCCTCTTTGCCGAGATATATTGACTTGCAATTCATCTATTCTGGTGTCCGAGTCCGACTAGGAAAAGGTGACCAGAGGTTTCTGGAAGGACAGATGATGTGGAGACTTTACTTTGGAAGTCTCCTTCCCTAGCCTTTTTGTGATTTCCGCTACCCCTTTGGGGACGGTTTCATAGGTCTTTGACTCCCAACTTTTTGGGGGCACTTGGGCGTTGACCTTCAGGAGAAACCTCTGGGATGACGAGTTGGAGCAGCTCCAGAATCTTCTTTCCTTCCTCCACCCATTTTATCTTCTGCTAGACAAAGAGGATGAGTGGTCATGAAGGTGGGGAAAGAATAGTTCTTTCTCAGTTAATTCTGCCCAAGATTCCTCGAATCGGATTGGATTGGACCGGATCGCCCCATTCGATCGATTTTTGGGCTAAGCGATCCGATCCCAAGCCAACCTTTCCCGATCCTTCACTAGGATAGGCCGGATCGGCTTGGATCGGCTATGATCGGCCGGAATTGGGTCGGATCGCCTGATCCCACCCGGTTCCAGGCAATCCCCATGGCTGATCTCGACCGATCTGACTGATCCAAGGGTTTGTTAAAAAACTAGAGAGGGGGAGAAGCATAAGAACAATCGACGACAATGATGAAGAAGAAGGGTCGAAGAAGAAGGAGAAGAAGAGGAAAATACTTACCGTCGTCATCGGTCATGGTTGTCGGTTTTTCCTTCTCCTCATCATCCTCTTCCTCCTCATCCTCTCTCGGAAGAAGAAGAGGAGGACACGACGCCGCCACCATCGGAACCCCCAATCGTTGTCGATGCCGTCGTCGACCTCCTCCTCCTCCTCCTACCCTGCCACCTCTGCCTCCTCCTTTGTTCTCCTGCAAAAGCTAAAGTGCAAAAGGCAATGCGGAGAGAATAGGTAAAGAGGAATGTGGAATATTAGTATATTATGTTTAAATATACGCTTAAATAAAAACCCCTGTAAAACTAGGTACATAGACAACTAACCTCAACATGTTGGATTCTGCAGACTCAGTAGGGTCGGTTCTGGATCATTCTAGGATCGGCTGATTCCACCGATCCAGACCAGTTTTGGATGGACCGATTCGATACCGATCCCCGGGTTTGCCTTGGTTCTACCTACGCCATTATCTCTGATGAAGGTGTTCGTCATAGTTTCTACTCTCAGGTCTAGAGACCAAAGAGCCTGCTGAAGGTGAACCTTCTTTCTTGGAGGATCTTTCATGGGCTCGGGATAGACTGAGTTGGTTCCTCCCGAGTATCCAACCGACTTGTAGCTTGTGCGGAGCGTACGTCGAGACCCCAGACTACTTGTTTGTAGGCTGCACCTACTCATAGGGAGTGTAGGGTTGGGCTTGATAGGAGGACTCACAGTAGCTTCAGACAGTACAGCCAGGTGCACTACCTGATGGAGCATTGGGGTAGAAGTTGGCCCCTAAGAGGTGATAGGATTATTTGGTGGCTCATTCTTTATGCCACCCTATGGTTGTTATGGGGGGAATGCAACAATCAGATCTTTAGGTGCGAGTGGAGAGCTGAGTTGGTTGTCATCTGTGTGTGTGAGGCTCACTGTTGCAACCAAAAGCAACACGAGCTGCGCTGAACAAAACGAAGGAAAGACTGAAAAACAACACGAGGTGCATATAATCTTTTAACTTCATTAAGATTATCACAAATTTTACCAATTAGCCCCATAGTTCTACCCAATCTCATCGGGTGCCTATAAGGTAACTGACAATTAGTATTTAACATATAGACCTAGACTCAAGACCTAGGGTTTAAGAAAACTAAAGGTCTGATACCACAAACTATCACGCCTCGAACCAATAGCAGCGGAAGACATGCTCGGAATGTGGCAGTGATTCATTCATGACACACAACAAACCAAAGACAGAGCACAAGACAAGTGATGTCAAAAATAAATATAAGTTTTATTAATATCAAAAGGTGAAATTACATATCTTGACTCTAATACATCACTAAAAAGAAAAGAAAAAGACTCAATATTACGTGGACTTGACTTAAGCAAATAAAAGACCAAACTCTTCACGATCTTGACAACTCTTTCACTCTTGCCCATCCCCATCTGTAGTAGTTTCTTCAAAGTTATCCGAAAATGTTGAGAGGGAACTAGGTGAGCAAGAAGCTCAGTAGGAATTACACTCCATCATCAGGCAGAATTTAAGTAATTAACCATTTAACAATGCATGAAAATAACAATAATGCATGATGGAAAATAACAATCATTAAAGAAATGGCAAGGTCACATGGAGGCTTGAATAACAAGATAACAAGAGACATGTACAAGAATATAATAAGTGAGAATAGCCGGGAACATGTACAATAGATAACAAGCACTAGTATTCATATTAACAAGTTGTCCCTTCCTCATATCAAATCATGTCAAGTCACACATATAAGGAAGATGCCCAAGATGTAAATATGTCTAGATCGAATCTTACTTATGGTCGGTGCGATGCCACACCTGATCATTCATAAGATCGGTATATGTCTGGGCTTTGCCTTGCCCCTAGGACCAGATCCGAGCCCTAATAGTTTATGCCTTGCATTAAGTGTCAAACTGGACCCAAAGTCCCATATCAAATAATCCAGACAATTTACTAATGGCATCTGAATTCCAAGAATAGTTCATGTAGTCAAGATAACATGAGTAGAAAGTAGATTCCTTGAGACTTCCAATTATCAAGCTGTTTAATTCAAGGAAAATCATTTTAAGAAAAATAACTTTAAGAAGGATATTGAACGATTTTCAAGGGATATAACACCAAAATAGATCGAAAAAGGTCATAATCTTGAGGTATAATAGCCTAGGGAGGTTAGAATGGTTTAACACCAATTAACCATGGAAAATGGAAAATTTCGGGATGTTGGATGAAGAGACGGTCGGTCACAGACCACTACCAAAAAAGACAGTCCTATGAAGATTGCTTCCTGGGTGGGTTGGACCAAACCGACTGAAATGAGATGGGTCCCAATCATGAACTAGTCTGAGGTAGGGGATGTGCTTACATGAACACGTCAAGGATGCCGGACGTGTAAAAAATTGGGCACCTGGATCCCAGAAGAAGGCGGTCTAGGCAAGACTGCCACCATCAATAGGCGGTCTGGGCTGGGCCGCAATCAAAAATCTGATAGAAATTTGGTAGAACTTCGACAAGGCTCCATTCCACCAAAAATAGACTTTTAGTGGGTTCAGGACTTAGTGGTACAACCTACTCGACGTCCTAGTGAGAATCCCAGGCTCGCGGAGTCTTACGGAAGCCTCGAAACATGAACACCTAGTCCAGCAGAAGAAATATCTGACAGAGAGGTATTCAATGCCCAAGAATTCATGGCTCTAAATCAGTGAAAAATGAGTGTGTGGCGGTAAGTCAGAACCACCGTGCTGGCACGACCCTCAAACAATCCTAAGAAAGTAACAAATGATGCACAATCAACTAATGAATAGTACAAGAGTGTATAAATTAAAGGATGATTTTGACCCGGATCATCCGTTTCCATCAATTTATACTCATACATCAGGTGGCCAATCTTGTGATAGTAATGACAAATCATTTTCTTTTTAGATGCATGTGAGTGTGTGGGTGGAACATGCAAAGTGATGACAGAAACATTTTGGTTCTTTTATTTTCAGTCAGTTTCAAGATTTTCTGTGTAGTAAACTGAAAAACAGGTTACTTCGAAGAATTGTGAGAATCAGAGCGGGAAACAAAGGATGTTTGAATTTTATTTTTAAAACTCTTTTTATTGGTAGGGTTTATAGCCCAACCCTTCCTTCTGATAATTAACCTTTGTTCCTAGAAGCTTATTCAGATTATCTTTTCCCTCCACAAATTTTGACAAGGAGTTATTCAAATCATTTCTTTCATATTGAAGGGAAGAGATCTGAAGTTCATAGTTGACAATATCTTCCTTACAAGATAGAATTTGTTGATGCATCGTATCATTCAGATTTTTAAGGATTTCAACTTCTCGTTTCAGTTTGAGCTCATTTTCAACTTGATTTTCATCAATAACACATTTTCCTTTCTGTAGGATAAGAAGTCTCTTTGACATAGCAGTGTTTAACTGCTTCAGTTCTTCATTTTCCTTTATCAATTTATCAGTTTTCTCATCATGTCTTTCAATCAATTCTTCTTCCCTTTGTTTAGATTCAAGTTTTTCTTCTAACAGACTTTTGTTTTCTTCTTTGAGAGAAGCAATTAAGTCCTTATGCCAATCTAAATCTGAGTGAAGATTTTCATTTAATTCTTTTAGAAATGGACATTTATTACAAACTGATTTGTCAGAACACTTTTGATTCAGTTTGAAATTTTTCACATTGTTTCCTAAGACATTCATTCTCAGATTTTAAAGCATTCAATTCAGAGCTAACACAATCAAGATCCTTCAAAAGTTTCTCATCCTGAACTAAATTACTGATATAAACCCGCTCATCATCAATCGAACTGAGTTTTTTTTTAGTTCAGAATTTTCACCTGTAACTTCTTAGTTTTCTTCTTGGAGTAAACCAATTTGTTTCTTAAGTGTTTCTTTTTCAGATTTCAAATGATCTAGTTCTGAAGTAACAGAGTCAAGATTATTCTGTCATTTTTTGAAAATTTCATTCTCAATTTTCAATGTCTCAATATCAGCATTTTCAAAATTTGAGTTAGCAGCTTCATGCATTTTCTTTTTCAAGCATTTATTCTTTTTTCTTAGTTTTTCATAATACTATAGTAAATTAGCATAAGCATCGTGCCAATCATCTCGAGTAAAATTCTCAAAGAGATTTACCTCATCATCACTCTCATCCTCCTCTTCATCTTGATTGCTGCTTTGATCACTACCATTAGCCATCATGCATTTGTCTCCATTCTCATTATCGGCAGTCTTCAGTCTATCCAATATTTCCCTTGTAGATCTGCAATCATCAAAACAGGAATGAAATGCTCTGTTAGTACTGGCCTTCATCATCTCCAAGACTTTCTGATTTTCAGCATACATAGATCTCTGTTTATTAGTTCATTTGGACTTATTCTTTGGTAGTCCATGCGGACCATGTGAAGTTAGTTTCCACAGATCTGGATCAATAGATTTAACAAATGCACGCAGATTATTAAACCACAAATCAAATTCTGTAGCATCAAAAACTGGAGGATGACCCATAATATAGATTTAGGAACATCCAGCAAATGGAATTAGCACCAAAGAGCACCAAAGATCACTGTAGATCATTGAATCTGTAGAGCTAGTAACCCACTTTGATACCAATTATTGTGGTGCTAGGCACAGATTCAGAGGGGGGTGAATGAATCCCCATATAAAATATTTACCCAATTGAAACTTAAAGCCCAATTAAAGCTGAACTTATAAACTCTTGCGGAATAGGACACTATAGTTCAGTAACCAGTTAATCTTATGTAGGCTCACACTCAAACACTGTCTGGAGTTTTAGTTCATCTTTTTATTTGCCTATTCTGCGCATGTAGATACCTGGTGTTCCTGTCATCTATGGCTTGCAAAATTCTTTGTTTCTTGAACAACCATCAGCACAACAACGCGAGTTTGCCAAGTCTTCTGAAGAAGGGAGGCTGCATATAAGTGAATCTGAAATTCAGATTTTACGGAAGAGAGGACTAAAGAATAGTCTGCCAGAGCAAGCTACAGCAGACAGTGCTGGTGCACCTGATATTTTTGGCTGTGATGTAGGTTTAGAGCAGTCGACAGGTCTTCTCCCTGTGAGAAAGAGGTTAGACTTGATGGATAAGAGCAAATTCAAAAGAAAGAAAGCAAAGGTACGTTTTTAAGGCAATGATTAGAATTTTCAACAACATTTCCTCATAATAGCAAAATTATTATTTTTGGTTATAATGATTAGATGCATCTGTAAAGTTATTAAAAAATCACTAACTAAGATGGACCAAAGCAATACCTTTGACAGAATTTTAATTTTGGATGGATACATGTCTACTATTCTATTTGCATTTCGATGTGATCGTGGCATTTTCTTTCACTTTCAAGATGACAGCACATTCACAATCTGTTTGAAAGAACTTAACATCATATGTTTTGTGTGTTGTGAAAGATGCCTCTCTGTTTGTAGGGTAGGGGGAAAAGATTCCCATTCACCTGGCTAGGAAAACTGAGCTAACCTTATGAGGAAACCATGCCAGCAAGAATGACCTTATAAGACTCACTCTTGGTGCATGCTGATTTGGCTGAGCTTCCTTAACCTGAAAGGTCGCATTGTCAACACTTCCTTGGAACATATAACGCAGATGTACTTATGTCACAGCCCTAGAATTGTGGAATACACATTTTACATTTTCCTTGAAAACCGAGAGAAGAATCCATGTATACCTTCTCATATGAATCACAACCAAATAATGCATTTCTTTATGCCCAGTTACTTCACGAACACTCTCAATCTTGTGTTGTCCTTGAGTACTGAAAAATGTAATGAGGAGGAGAAAGAAGAAAAGTTATAGAACATGTTTTTGGCAGAGAGCAACGGATAAATAAGGCTAGAGCATGAAGTTTTGAGGACGGTACAATGTGATTAGTAAGCCTAATGACACCTTCTCCAGTAACTATGGATTGTGAGTTTTATCGTGTCCCGAACTTTGAGAATATGATGAGAATGGTAAAGATACTAGACAAACAATCTGCAGCCCCCCAAATCAATGATCTATGAGGTGCCAGTAGGATGAGAAGTAGCTCTCAGTGCTACTCCAGAAGTATAGATGGAGATGGAGCTATATGGGGTGGAAGACTTAGTGATTGAGAGAATCCTTCACAGATTCTTAATATTATTTGAAAAGAGTCTTGTGAGCCTTAGTTTGGTTGTGCTTGTGGAACATCCTTTAGAAGAGGGTAGAGAAGCACCAATAGGTTGTGCTTAGCAACATTTCTCTTTGCTTACTGTCCATTTTTCCCCTTTCTGAATTTTTAGCGTTCATCCTCTAGACTCTAGAGGTCCATTTGATAATTGTACAAGCCTAGAATAGGATGAATTATCTGAGTTTGTTCCAGTTTTTTGCTTTGATCTGCGCGATGGTCACATCAGTCAGCTCAGCCATCTGGTCACACATACGTGGAGCAGTAGCAGGCAGGTTTGCAAGATGACTAGGCACAACTGCAAACCATGGTTGCAACAGGTATTACTATGATGAATTTGAAATGACAAAAAAACGTCTATTCTCATCTTTTACACATTGTAGATTGTTATTGGAAAATTATTAATGCTCTGTATGATCGGATGCCTTTAAAATATGACAAATGGCCAAGACTGTGTCCGTTTCCTTGGTTGTTTCCATTAAGTCCCCCCCCTCTTTAATATGGATTGGCTTATACAATGATCAAAAGTATGTTCATCATAATTCTGGACTTGAAAAGAGAAGCTCACTATATTAGATGGATGGATCGGCCAATGGAGGAAGAAAAAGCTCAACTGGATCAAAACAGAGGGAAGCAGGGTGTACAAATTGGAAGGGGATGGGCCGGGGTTCACAAATGTAGTACAGACACAACTGGGTGTTACTGAGGCTGGTGCACTAGTACTACTGCTGGCGGTGACTGGGTGGTCGGGTTGTCGCTGACGATGGATGACAATCTAGAACTGGGTGTCGCAGTGCGACGGCGGCGCGATCGACTTGCAGGTGTCGGCAGCGCTGTGGTAGGTGACCAATGGTGCTATTAATGGCAAGGTTTGTCAAACTGGGAAGGGACGGCCCGAACTATCCGTGTTCAAATCGAAACGTGTTTTGGGCCTTTTAGCATCATTTTTATTCAATTTTTTGAAAAGTTATTTTTAAAAAATATTTCAAAAGACGACAAAGGCGGGATTCAAACTGTGGACACCCGTTTAAACGGACATATCACTTAACCAGCTACACTAAGAAATCATTTGAATTATATTATACTAGAACATATATATATAATACGTTTTTCTGTCTCGATACGCAACGGTACCGATCCGTACCGTATCGTCCCAGTGAAAGACTGGGACGAACGGTACGAACGGGTCGTCAAACCCTGATTAATGGAAGCGGGCGACATGAGGTGAAGCTATGATGGTTGGAATTTGGACACCACTTGTAGTGGGGACAAGGCCTGTAGATGGACGGGCGAGGGGGTGGGGGCGGAGAGGGAGAAGGGCGTGTGGGGGTGGCCAGGCATCACCGTGGTCGGTCGGCCGACAGAGCGCCGCTACAGTGGTGGTTGTCCGACAGGTGGAGAGAGAAAGAGAGAACATAAAGTCAAGAGAGGGAAGGAGAGTAAGATAGAGAGAGGTCAACTATAGCAACCCTAATAAATTGAAGGAATAGAACTCCTAAATAGATTAAAAGTAAATAAATAGTTAAGGCCCAAACCCATACATATAAACAACTTATATTCTAATGAGGCCTTGCACACATAAGTAACATATACTCAGATGGGCTTTACGCATAAGAACCGTAAGCGAGAAGGAAAGGGCACCCTAACCTAAGGCGCCAGTTCATGAAATAGTGCCCTTTAGTGTGGGCGATATTTCCAAGGGCTATAAATAGAATCCGTTAACAGTGAAGAGCACCCTGGTGGAAGGCGCCATTTTGAATAGCTCCCCCTGCTTGAGCGCTATATCCTTCCGGATTAAAAAAAAATAGTAAGCCGACGTCAGTGTTTCGTTCTAATTAGGACATTGGCTACCGTTCGGGAAGGTTTAGATCGAGTAGGAGTACTATCATGGGAAACATAATATTAATAGGATTCTTACGTAGGAAATATTAATCCCGTTAGAACTCTAAAACCCCGATAGAAGCCCTTCTCTATAAATACCATGTTTCATCGACCAAGCCCCGACTACTACTTCATCTTCCGTCGGTGTTCATCCTCTTGCGACTGCTTCCTTTCTCTCTACTGGTTTCTTCCTCTTGCCAGACTAAGATTGTTCTGCTGGTCGAATATTGCCACACTGTTGCTGCTTCTTCTCTACTTCTTCCTTTGTTGGATGAAGCTTGTTGCGGCCTACTTCGACTGACTACCTGGCGTGAACGTGGAGGAGCATTGCTTCTTCACTGCTCCTGTTGTTTCCTACTTCTTTGTCTTCCTGTGCTAGGAAGCTATCGATTACTGCTGCTGCTTGCTTTTTCTTATGCTGCTGGAACCAGAAGAATAAGCTGTTGTTTCCTTCCTCTACTTCGTGAAGCTGCAGTTGTAGACTCTTATTTTCTCTTCGATTCTCCGTGTTATGTCAACCAAATCAAGTCCGAAGGTAGGTGTTCTCTCACTTAAGTAAAAACTTAATAATTAAATCTTGCACGATCGTGTTACTTCTATCTCGAAGCCGGTTCCAAGCCGCGCAGACGGCCTCCCACTATTTTGATCATGGCAAACAAATCAGCTCTGGCCCTTACGCTGTCTGTACTGTTTCTGGCAATTCCGGCGTGGGCTTCCCCTCCCCTGATTGCGATCGATGTAGGGCATTCATTGCAGCAGCCGGGTGCCATCAGCGCACGCGGCAGGCAGGAATTCGAATTCAACCGTGATTTGTCGCAGGTCATTTTGCGCAGCATTGTTTCCCTCGGCGGACAAGGCTTCGAGATCGGTGCCGACGGCAATAGCGTCGATCCTGAAACTCGCCCGGTCGATGCCGCTGCACGCAATGCAAAGTTTTTCCTCTCCGTGCACCACGATTCGGTGCAGCCGCAATACTTGAACGACTGGACCTGGAAAGATGGGGTACAGCACTATGCCGAGGATCGCTTCAGCGGTTTCTCGCTGTTCGTCTCGCGCAAAAACAAGCAACTTGCGAGCAGCCTGCAATGCGCATCGGCCATCGGCAAAAAACTGGTCGAGGCAGGATTCAAACCCTCCACGCATCATGCAGAGAAAATTGCCGGCGAAAACCGTGAATGGGCCGACAAACCCGATGGGGTGATGTATTACGACAATCTGATCGTATTGAAGAAGGCCAAAATGCCGGCCGTATTGCTCGAGTCCGGCGTGATCGTCAATCGCAACGAAGAACTGCGCATGCAAGACCCCGCTGTACGCAGCCGCATTGCCAGCGCTGTTGCTTTAGGCTTAAATAAATGCGGCGTGCTGCATTAATTTAGAGGCTGTTGCGAAATTAGTGTGGCTAGGCGCGGCGACGAAGACAGTACGCGTAGTACGGCAAGGATGCGGATGGCCGCCCCTGCAACAACGCCACGGTAATTTCGCAACAGCCTCTTAACGATTGGCAACGCCTTCCCCGCACGGAACTATCGCCCGACTGTTCCTGTCTATCGTAGCGTAAAGCAACGAAAGGACGGCAACATGACCCAAAAGCTCTCGCAACTGGATACCGGCTCCATTCGTACCAACAAGGACATCGAAATGGCGGTCAATCGCGGATTGGCTGCATCGATGTTGAACGGCATGGCCGTCGGCGCCGAAATCATGAAAGCGGCCGGCGTGCCGCTTCACGTGAGTACACGCGTTCTGGGCAATCCCAATCAACGGCGTGGCAGCGATTGGCATCAGAATTCGGCATTGCCGCCTGCTGAACCGACCAATCCCGAAGCGCTCTAGCCCGCCTTCCCTACGACCACGGCGTCGTATACCGCCAGGAATTCGGGCGGCATGCGACGTGCCTTGCCGCTGCTTAGCTCTATGCAGACCAGCTCCCAGCGTCCGCGCAGAATGGTCTGGCCGCTTGCGGCATTGACGAGCTGGAAGCAGCGCGTCATGGAAAGCTTGCCGTCGCTGGCGGTCAGCCAGGTCGAGAGCAACAATTCGTCGCCCAGCACCGAGGGCAACAGATAATCGTATTCACCGCGCCGTATCGCCATGGCGCGATCGAGCCTGCGGTAGTCGTCCAGATACAGCCCGAGATGTTCGGAATGAGCCCAGCCTGCCTGCTCGCACCATTGCAGATAGACGGCATTGTTGACGTGATTCAGCCCGTCGATATCGCCGGCTTGCGGTGTGACGCGTATGGTGAAGGGGCCGGGGTAATCCCAGGCATATTGCGCAATATCGCTCATCGTCCAAGCCAAAAATCAAATACCGTAAACGCAAAAAAGCCCACATAAGTGGGCTCGCATCAAACTTTACTGCATCACCAATACTTGAGACGATTCACTGGACGCCCATGCTATCTGCGTGGTGCCCCCAGTTGCGAATCGACTCAAGTATTGGCCGGCCGATTTGCCGAATCCAAGTGCCTGTAACCAAAGGACGAAGAAATACTACCTCAAACATCGGCACTTGTCCAGCGCATAACAAAAAATTACCCGCACTGATCGCAATGGTACAACTCACGTCCGGGTGAATGACTTGGTTTGCCCGCAGGGGAGTACCACAGGATTTATCGAAAACTGGGTCAAAAATCAGAAAAACGTGCAGAAAAAGTCGCGGAACGCCTCCGGGCCTCCGAAACAACTTCGGATTGCACTGATCCGAACACGAAAGACACCGGACACGCACAGTCGCACACAACAGAGCCGGACACTCTGAGAAAATCGATCTGCGACCCGAAAATAAGGATCTGAAAGGTCTAGGATATTACAACAACTCTACCATTTTGAATTAGCGTAGCACCCAGTCCTACCTTGGAAGTATCCATATAAACCATAAAACCTCCAGACCCAGAAGTTAACAAAAGCACTGGAGTGGTAGTGAGCAATCTCTTCAAATCCATAAAACACTACTCACACTCGTCCGTCCAGACAAAAGGCACATCCTTCTACGTGAGCCTAGTCATCAGGGTGTCAATACGTGCAAAATGTTAGATAAATCTCCTATAATAGCCTGCAAACTCCAAGAAGCTCCTAACCTCTATCACCGATCTCGCCCTCGGCCACTGCAGCACTACTTCCACCTTGGTCGAATCCACAGAAATACCATCACCAGAGATCATGTGCCCAAGAAAATGCACCTCTCGTAGCCAAAACTCACATTTACTCAGCTTGGCATAGAGTTGGTGGTCCCGCAAGGTCTGCAACAAGATCCTCAGGTGATACGCATGCTCCTCCTCCGACTGCAAATAAACAAAGATATCATCCACAAACACGACCACAAATTGATCTAAATAGGGGTGAAACACCCTATGCATCAAGTCCATGAATGTTGTAGGGGCATTGGTAAGCCCGAAAGCCATCACCAAGAACTCATAGTGCCCATACATCGATCTGAACGTAGTCTTCTCGATATCTAAATCTCTAATCTGCAGCTGATAATAACCAGATCTCAAGTCAATTCACAAAAATACAGGAGCTGACTGAAGCTAGTCGAACAAGTCATCAATCCAAGGTAGTGGATACTTGTTCTTAACAGTCACTTAGTTTCGTTGCCGATAGGCAATGCACAACCTTAGACTACTATCCTTCTTCTTTACGACTAGCACAGGCGCACCCCAAGGGGAAAAGCTAGGGCAAATATAGCCCTTAGTGAGTAACTCCTGCAACTGTGCCATCAACTCTCTCAACTCATCCGAGGCTATACAATAGGGTGCCTTAGGCAAAGGCACGGTGCCAGGGGTGATCTTAATGACAAAATCAATCTCCCTCTGCAGAGGTAAACCAGGTAACTCCTCAAGGAAGACATCGGGAAACTTACACACAACTGGAATGTCCTCTACATCCTGCCGCCGCTGATCAGTCAACACCACAGAAGCAAGAAATCCCTGACACCCAGAATCAAGCAATCTGTGGGCTTTAATGGTAGAAATAAGAAAGTGGGAGGAAGAAGACCGAATACCTTGAAAATAGAAAGCAAGTTAGTGGGGGTCCTAAAAATATACCTTCTTCGAACTGCAATCTACCACGACACCATGGGTCTCGAGCCAATCCATGCTTAAAATCACGTCAAATCTCTGAGCTGCAATGCATAGAGCCTAGCTAGAAAACTCTGCCCCCCAATCCACAATGGCACCTTCTCAAGGCAATACGGGGTGAACATGAAATTGCCAGTGGACAACTCTACTGCCAAATCACAAGACATCTCGGTAGCGGACTTGTGATGACCCAGAACCCGGATACCGAGTAAACCCGATACCACTTGGACCCTGAGAGGCCTCCCAAGAGCGGGAAAGCTCCGAAGGGATAAAAGGAGTGTGTAAGTACATTGAACTTCCAGATAAAGCAGTAAACAATCTTATATTATGATCAGGATTGCTAAAATAGTAGAAATAAAATTATATTTTTAATTAATAAATTAAAATACAAGTACAACAGCTGATTTCACTACCAAGTCATAAACATACACCTCTATATAAATGTACATCATATCATAAAAGATGGCCATCATAGCCCTTTGATAGGTGGCTCCGGCATTCTTGAGTCTAAATGGCATGACCATATAGCAACACATTTCCCAAGGTGTAGTGAAAGAAGTCATCTTTTGGTCCTCTTCCGCTGAGCGAATTTAGTTATAGCTTGAGAAGCCATCCACGAAGGAGAGAGTTTCGCGCCCTACTGTATTATCAATCAAAACATCTATATGAGGTAATGGGAAGTAATCTTTAGGACACATGCGGTTAAGGTCCTAAAAATCTATGCAAATTCTTACTCTTCCATCCTTCTTCATTATTGGGACAAGGTTAGCCACCCAATTTGGGTAGATGATGACTCTAATAAATCTAGCCTTATGGAGCTTATTGACCTGTTCTTTTATCTTTAATGTCATTTGTGCATGGAAACACCTTAACCTTTGTTTTATCGGGATAGTCCCTAGCTTGAATGTTAGGTGATGTTCAACTAGTGCAGGGTCCAGACCCGGCATATCCACATAGCTCCATGCGAACGTGTCCTTGTACTTTTAGAGAACCTAAATAAGTGCCTCTTCTTCAGACGGCGATAAATTTTTACTCATGAGGACAATCCTAGGGTTTTCCTCGGTTCCCAAATTAATTTCTTTGGTTGGTTCTTCTACTAAGGCTGACGGTTTGTCAAATCTCCTCGTTCTACTAGTAAATACATCAGCCTTGTCCTCATACTCATCATCCCCTTCTTCAATAGGGTCTTTATCATTCATAATCTCATAAATGTTATGTCCCTGTCATTTTGATGATGACAAACACTTTTGCGTGAGAATTGAATTATTTACTTTTAAGCTATTGCATTATTCATTGCATTAGGTTGCTGCACTTCATGCCTCATAAAGTTCTTTCAACTCGATGCATATACTGATTGCTTGCTCATAGGGTCGATGCATACAAGCTTTCAATCTAAATAGGTCGATGCATACATACATGCGGTCAGTTTATAAGGTCGATGCACATGGCAATAATATGCACATAAGGTTGATGCATATCTATTGAAAGTGATTTGGCTAACATCACTCAGGCCAGTGTAGATGAAGACCTAATGTGCTGTAAGGTCGATGCACAATGTTGTTGTTCCACTAGAAGGTCGATGCACCTCATGCCAGCGTTGAACTAAGGTCGATGCAGTTTTGCTACAAAGGTCGATGCACAACCACTTAGCACTGAACAAAGGTCGATGCATATCTAGTTAGCGTTGATCAAAGGTCGATGCACATCTAAGAAGCAAGGTCGATGCAGCTTCGCTACAAAGGTCGATGCACATCCAGTTAGTGCTGAACAAATTTCGATGCACATCTAGTTAGCGGTGATCAAAGGTCGATGCACATTGAAGAAGCAAGGTCGATGCAGCTTCGATACAAAGGTCAATGCACATTCAGTTATCACAGAAGGAAAGTCGATGCACTTCAAGTCTTCGCATAAGTAAGGTCGATGCCACCTTGGTTACCACACAAGAAAGGTCGATGCACCTTCAAGACCTAGGAAGCTAAAGTCTTAATTATTGCTTCGACCTGAACAGATCAGAGCATCAAGGTAGTAAAGAAATGCTCAAGCGCACGTGACTACTTTATACTTGAAAGGGGTATCAGAGGAATTTCACCAAACACCTCAGATACAAAACTTGTGAGCATCTCACGTGTGGAATCTTTTGGCGCAAAAAGGCGTGTCCACATGGTAGAACACCAGAGAACCCAATGATTTCAGAATATCCAAAATCCACATGGAGGAATCAGATTGGCGGACTCCTTCTCACTCATTTGATGCTCCATTCTATAAATTGACAACATTTGGATTGAAAGAATGTCAGAGAAGCTAAAGATTGCTAGAGCTGCAACCATTGTGTAAAGAGAGACTAAAACGGTCACCTTGTGACCGTTGGGGACTGAAACGGTCTCCCTTGAGACCGTCAGGCAGGGTTAAATGGTCACCTCATGACCACCAATCCCAAAAATTGTTCAACAGTCAAAAAGTAATGGCTAGAAATGCCTCGGGAGTCACGCTGGCTTTACGAGGGAAATGGTCGGCCTCTTGGCCGCCGCAGAGGGTAACGATCAGTCGTTCGACCGCATACCCTGCCGAAACTCCCTAATCGGCTAGCGGTCACCATGTGGGCCGTTAAACCTAAAAACGGTTCCTGTTAGGACCGTTTCACTCCAAAAAATCAAGAACGGCAGGAATGGCCCAAAAATGCCATTCCACGCCCTATTCACCCCCAAGTGAAGGGGAAATGAAGGGGAAACTCTTCCCCATGCCCCAGGGCATCATTTGATGCCATCAAACCATGAAATAACGCGTTAAAATGCTAGATCTGACACTCGATCTCCAAAGCATGGATTTCCTTTCTCAACAAAAAATAACCCTCTCTCGACCTCCCTTCAGCCTAGAAATCGTGGGGAAGGTAAACAATGAGCTAAGGATCTATCACTCTACCTCAAGGTCGCCCGAAACATGATGGATCGTCATCAATCTTCAAAAAACCAGTTTGAAACCCTCGAGCTTCCACGAACCGCACGCCACCGTGATTACCTCACCATCGCCATCGTCGCCCTCCCATCGCCTCTCCGCCGTCTGCAGCCGGGGAAGGCACCGCCGCGGTCATCGTCAGAGGAAGAAGAGAGAGAGGGGGCACGGTCAGTTGTCACGGGGAGGGAAGGAGATGAGGGAAGAAGAAGAATGAAAAAGAAAAGAAATGTGCTATTTATAGAAAATCTAGATTTTTTGAAAAATAAAAAATACATATCCTCAATCCTCGAAACACGCTGGATGCACTGGTACCATCTCGGAGTAGGAGAACGTAATGGTTTGCCCTACATAGGGTTCCGTAGGTCCATCTAGAAAAAACACGCATAAACCTTAAAATGCGCTCTAGGACCCCCAAAAGTGATCTTAAACTCACGGATCCTGATTCAAAAAATGTCTGAAAAACTCGGGACATTACATGCGTGATTTTTAGTGTTCACGTTTAGTGAGCCCCCACTAGTCGTAGCTTTCCTACACACGTGGGTGCGGACCCACTTATGAGTGGTTGAGAGCGTGACCCGAGTGAGATGATTGTTAGGCTGGTTATCGTAGGGCCCCCACGTGCAGCCTGAGTACGGGCTTTGGGGGAAATACCAGCTAGAGGATCTGACCTAGGGTGCATGGTCTATGTGTGCACACGTGACTGGGGGCGTCAGACCCGCACTGACGAGCGCGACCCCAGTTAGTCCTTGTTTTATGTTCTGTGTTACTAGTATGGCGTCTCAGTTCTCGCTAGGCCGGAGGGAGACACCTGAGGCACGAACAAAGACGTCAGTGGACACATCCGACCTTGCTTCTGGTGGGTGGTACTCCCATCACGTGACGTGAGTTGTCATGTCACGGGTCTCCGTTTCCCATTTGCGAGACGGGGTTTCAAGAGTAGTTCGGGTGTTTTTCCCAGCGTCAAAGTCTAGGGTTTTCAGTGAGCGTCACTAAGGACTTTTCCCTAGATGGTGTAGAGTTCATGATGGCGAGGTCGTGACTATGTTTCCAGGCCGCGTGGTTTCGGTGTGGGCCCTTGTCTATGAGGATAGGCCTCCACGATAGTGGCGTCGTGTCGTATTCCTGGTAGTATGACTAGGGCCATCGTAGTCTAGTGGCTGGTGTCCTGGTAGTCCCCCGACTGTGGGATCAGGGCGTTGGGTTCTGGTACTGTAGGAGTAGCTGTAGAGCCAAGGTTTTTTTGCCAGCCACCAGGTTTACTATTCCTACTGTTACTATTGTTCTTGCTATAGTTGTTGCTTTCTGTACCACTGTTGTTTTCGGTTGGGGTTTCGCGGGACCCCTACTGAGCCAATGATAGGTGGCTCACCCCTGGTTTCAGGTGTTGCAGATCTTTTTCGAGGATCGAGAGTGTTGCGTAGAGGTTTTTAGTTGCCAGTTCATCAGGTCGAGTGTTCTCTTGGCATTTGATATGCTCTCTGCTTTAGACTGTACTTTCTATTGGACTCGACTCTGTCATAGTTATTTATTTATTTCTGTTATTATATATGTTGCCCTACTTTATTTCCTCTTTCTGTGTACACCATACCTATCCTTTTAGCCCTTCCGAGCCCTCTAGCTCATGGATGACGGGTCAGGATTCAGATGGTATCGGGTCATTCCCAGTATCCGTATCTTGGGTCGTTACATACGGGGCGCAATGAGGTTTAGAAAAAAGTAGAGGAAGAAGTGTCACGCCCCGAATCGATAACAGCGGAACATGTCGTTTGCTCGGAACGTGGTAGTTAAACAGTCGTGAATAATCAAGAGCAGTCGCATAAGATCAAATAATTTGGAGCAATAATGAAATTTTGTTTCTAATATAAGTCTCTTACAAATTTTGAATTTAAAATCTAAAGACTCAACTACAATATTAAGAAAGAAAAGGATCAGAGACGTACTAACGGACTTAGACAAGATAACTAAATAAAAGACACCAACTAGACTCAAGAAAGATAAAAGACTCGGGTTCACTAATTTTCAGAGTTCGCTTGCACACTTGCCCCTCCCGTGTGAGTCTCGGTCTTGCTAGCCACCGGATTACCTGAAAAATGTTGGAATGAACTGGATGAGCGAACGCTCAGTAGGAATTATATTTCAAGAACAAGCTAGCTTAAAGTAATTACATGTTACATGAATGCAAGACTATTATACATGATCGATCGTAAAATCAAGTGAAGATATATCAATTAAACAAAGATATGAAATTTATAGCAAAATGAGATAAGTAAAGTGTCAAGGAGAATATCAAGCATGTGTTTATAGAATAATGACACGAGATATTGGCTATTTAGAGTTCTAGCAAGTACCACGACGAGTCACGCACGCAAGTAATATCAAGTAATGTCACGAGAGAGAGAGAGAGAGTGAGTGTGGAATGCCAATAGATCAAACTAGTCATGCACTTTGGTGCAATGCCAGACACCGTGATCATTACAACTCCCATGGGCACAAGTACTTTTGGGTGCTCCTCCCAGGACCAGATCGGGCCCTATATGCACAGCATTAAAATAGATCTAGACATCCACTATAGTTCATAGCCAATAGAGAGTTCCAAAGAACAAGCCTTACTAGAATGAGAAATAGAGTTTATGGAACTCAAGGGCAAGGCCCTTGGGTGAGGACAGACTAGCGATAAAATCAACGCAAAGAGCATAGACAAACCGTGACATGTCGATAAGCTAGGTGGAATTGGCACCAAGATAGGTTGCCACGATATCTTGAATAAATGACTAACAAGAGTCATGATTTCAATGGACATGAAGCAAGCTGAAGAATTGGCACCTAACCATAGGTTACCCAATTCAATAATTCACCTAGTGGAACGGTCACCCACTCCACCGGCTTGAGAGATTTCTCTCATGGGCCAAGCGTAGCACCATGAAAGGGCCAGGTTACCATGTTTCTCTAGAGTGACATGGCAATTAAAATAGGTACAAGGTGTTTAAGGTACAACCAGCTCAGTCGGCCTTGAGGGAATCCAAGGCTACGAGGAGGCTTACGGAGGTCCCAATGACTAACTTGCCAGTCCGAAGGAACGGAATGTCCAACGGAGGGCTCTTATGTGACCAAGAGTTGAGGAATATATGTGAACCAATCGTGAAATAGGGACACCATCTACGGATGTGAGATGAGAGTGCCAGAAGACCCACGGTATGGGACAAAATTGGAAGAAAATTATGAGAACATGAATGCATTAATTTTAGAATTTGCATCTCCCCTACTGCCACCGGCAACGTGAAGAATCTTGCAGAAGGGGTTCTCCATCCTGCTGTGTTAGCACGTACAGGAGCTTTTGCTCCTTTATTCTTTCTCTTCCTCTTCATACTCTGCTTCACAGTCGCAGAGAAACAGAGTGTCGTTTCCACTGCGTATTATCTTGAGTTTTCACTACTCTTCCTTCAGATAAACCCAAAGGTAGGTTTTCTCGAGAATCAAAGCCCAAGACAATAGTAATTAAGTGCATTACATGTTTTTGTTCTCTACCTTACGGTTTGCATGTTTAGTTTAATTAATTAAATAATCACAATATGTTTAAACATTTTATATCTATGTAATCACATATCTAAAAATCATAAAATATACGTGATTAGAATTCTCATGATAAAAAATCATAAAATATACGTGATTAGAATTCTCATGATTTATCCTTAATTTTCATGTGATTATATTATGTATTAACTAGTTAATAATTAACTTTACTAAATAGGATGAATTAACAAAATTACACGGCGAATTGCGGTTCACTGTAGCATAGTATTTAAAGAGTTTTGCTTTGTTCGGCCTTTTCATGGGCATCAGAGCCTCCTTTGACCATGAAATTTTATGGGCGTACTATTAGGGTGGAGACCGAGATAGCATTTGCATATGATTTTAATTGTTTCCTCGAATGAATGCTTCACACTATTCAGATTTCTGTAACCACCCTTACATCCCCAGAGGCTTGTCTCTTAATGGCATGGTCCCTGGAGGACTTTCCTCTAAAGGGATGGATATTAACAGCCATGAAGCCAATAGTAACTAGAAGCACATTATAAAGTTGGAAATGCAGCAATACCTAGGTTAGTGGATCCCCCTCATAGGCCAGTCCTCGGGGTTCTTTCCCTTCCCAATTTGGGATATGGAGTAGCCATCCTTGGCTTACCCTAAATTTTAGGGGCCATCTCAGGACCTTCGTGGATGCGCTTCCAATTCTTACCCCCCTCAAATGCTTGGGTCTAGGGGAGATGCTGCCCAATTTGTATCAAAATTGAAGACTTAACAAATGGATTGATGACAAAAGAGATGAACAGAACACAAGAACAATGATGAAAAAAGCACGTCTGAACAGAAAATGTGATCATGAGAAGATCATGCCTTGCTGGCAACAATAAAGAAAAGAAAATTGCTTAAAAGAAATGAAAAGAAAGAAAAAGAATAAAACAAAGAAGTGACAATGAATTAAATAACCAAACAGATAAAAAAACTCATGATCATGTGGAGAGCATGCTTGCATGTGCAGATGGCTGCACATTTGTGTGATTTACTGAACAATAGATAATTTGGGGTCTGCTGAGGAAGGAGTCGACTCTAGGGGCGACACCCTCTTGCTCGGGCTCTGCCCACTACTTTCTTGCAACAGATTTGCCTAGGGGTCAACACCCTGGGTAGACCTCCATTGAGCTTGGCTACTGCCCAATGACCAATCTTGCTGAAAATGACCTAGATACCTTGCATACATCATGCAATTCATATTAACACTTACTGAATTTCCATGAGCATGGCTGAATTCATTCCCTCATGCATTCCTCAGCATTGAGCAATTCATCAACATCCACAAGGAATCATGCATGCATCACGCGTGTGAAGTGAACACCATGCATATGTTGCCCATGCATGCTTGAATGTCATGACTTGCGATAGATCAAATGGTGGGCTAAAGAAGGTTGGGTTATTGTAGATGCACTAAAATTTTGATCTATCTATTATGTTCGTTCATTTACTTATTTGGTTTGTTTATTTCATCTATTTATTTATTTAGTACATGGGCGTGCCAATCACAAAGTGACAGTTTATTTGGACTTTGAAGAAATCACTGGTGCGCGTCGTCTGACTGATCAGACAATAGTGGAATTCAGGTCGGGACCAAAATCTGTCGTGCCATGGAGGTCATGGCATTAATTACATCTCTTCGGAGGGGAGAACACCCTTGATTAATTGCAAGGAAAAAGGGCCCTAAAGCCTAGAAGGAAATTAATAGTCTGAGATAATGAAAATCTTAAATCACATCACAAGTTTAGTGTTGAGGGTATGCATATCTAAACCATATCGATCACTCAGAGACCCTCTTATGTTCGAACAGAAGTCTGTACCGAAAGCGTGATGAAGACAGAGACAAATCCGTGCAAATATCTACCGATCGCACGACAAGTTTGATAGGAGAGTGGGGTTAGATCCCAAGGATAATGGCCCAAAGCGAGGTCGAGCCATGACCACGGCAGAGATGGCCCCCAAGGTCTAGGCCCGGCTTGCGAGGGCATCCTGGATATTCCCTTATATAGGGTCCAGGGGAGGTGAGGGCTCCGAAATGTCTGTTAATACATGCACACATGTTTTAGCATTTTTTTATCTTGTTAGTTTAATTCCTCTAGAACGTGGATTTTTTTAATTCCATTTACATGCTCCTTACCATATATTTTTTTGTGTTATCATGGCCATTTCTTTCTTCCTTGCTGTAATTAAAAGTTATGGCTATTGGAACATCAAAACCCTAGTTCTGTACAGGCAGTGACTTAAAACTAAAATTCTCCTACTGTAAATTTTGCATAAACTTTGCCTCTTCAGAAGATATGGGCATGCTGCAATCTATGTACTCATTAACAACTATGATAAAAATTAGTTCAGATTTCAGAAGTATACTCATGGCATTGCATATTAGGCGTAGTATTCATGTAAACGAGCACTATACCGCTTTCCCCAGTCCCCTGATCGTACAGACAATGTCTTGTGATGCCTCAAGAGAATAGAATTCCATGATTATGCTTATCAAGATAAACAAAGCTCGCATTATTTCATCTTAATGGTGCCAAGTCAATGTTTGGTTACAAAACTGCTGTCCAAGGTGGATCTTCTTTACTAGTCTAGAATGCTTTGTAACTTATTTGGTAGACCATCGTCATCCTTGTTATACGTAGTAAACTTGTGATGAAGACCAAATGTTTCCAGGAAAGGAAGTTGATGGTTACTAGTGAAGGAAAACAATGAGACTGATGGCAAACATGATGAATTCTTGGATAAGTATGCTTCTTCATTATTCATTTGTTTTGGTTGAGTAAGGAATTTATCTGTAGGGCATGAATAGGATATATGTTCAAATAAGTTGGCATGGCACACGGATGAACATGGACAAGTCTAACAATATCTGCTAGTGCTTCCTCCACCAACATACGATGGACCATGAACTTAAACTACGGATTCACCGAACTTGTTGAGAAAATTGCAGTTCATCTTTATCTTTAGACCTTGTATATTCGTCAGCTCAGTAACCTTTCACACTGTAAACAACAAATGCACAATGAAGAATTTGTTCTCTACTCAAGCATTTATAGACACCCATTTTGATTAGAAATAAATAGAGCCCTACATCAGGCAGGGTTTTGTGAAATAAATATCACCATTGGATTGACATCAGGGGAACAAGATTACCGTAATGCTGTACAGATCATAGAGAACTTCATTCATGCCTCCTGTTTCCTCATTGAGGGACGACCAGTGCCTCTCTATGGTATACTTCACTATGACATTTTTCACGCGGTTTCCAAAGTATTCGGCCATCCAGGTCACCATTTGCAAAGCTTGGTTATTTCCAGCATATGTGTACTGATCCAGAAGGCCAGCCATGATCTATCAAACAGCGTGATCGATCATCACATGTTGACAGAAGCGAAGTTAGCAACCAGATGATGAGAAAGAGAATATTTGTTCTGGAAATTTCTCTGTGGCTACCTTGTGTATGGTGTAGTAAGGTGCCCAAACATATACAAGGGACTCGAAGCGGTCGAAATGCTCAGTGGGGAAGGGTGAAAGGTACCCAGTGCCCATCTTCTTCTGACAAGCATAGAGAGCACCAACCACTGCTGCCATTTTCTGATAGAGTGTGTCATTATGAGTGGAAGCCCACATTTTAGCTGTTGCACTCATGTAATGCCCTGTAAACTTGCCCAGAATGGGAGTTCATTATGCTTGGATCAGGACATGGGAAAGTTGGAAATGTGATCATCCGTGCCACAAGTTGTAACTAGATAATGAAAGGCAGGCTTTCATAATTCAATCAAAACTATGTGGTATGGGAACGTAATGTCGAAAAGGCATAAGCAAGAGTTGTAGAATGCCTTAAGAGATATGTCAAACAATGAGAAGAAATCAACATTTTTTGAATCATAACCAATATGACTAGATTGTAAAGGTAGCCTAGGGAAGTTGGGGTAATTATTGTTATTATGATTTTAGGAGAAACTGTTATCGAAATAGTACAGTCGAGGACAACATATATATGTATGCAGCAGAAACTTTGCGGTTGTCCCCTAATTTCAGAAATTCTCTCTACCCCTTAGCTTCGACAATGATTCCTCCCCAATACTCCCATGTCACATGCATATGATGTCATTTGGACCCTTGAGAATTGCAGAAATTCCTATGTGACCTATGTGAGCTATATAGTCTTGTGAAATGGAATTGTTAAGATACGTTAATGGGTCCAATATGGATCCTAGTGGTTGCCTTATCTTAATTTATATAATCCATGGTTAGGTAAATGGCTATCACCTTCATCCATCAGGGACACGCCTTCGATATAACCAAAAGAACATAGGTAAGCAAGTCCAAAAGTAACGTAAAAGGATAGGAAGAAAAAGGTCCGAGTATGCAGGATTGTTTCTGAGCGCTGCTGACAAGCCAAGAGAAAACTGCAACCGAGGGACAATGAATGGCACACCGAACCAGACCGCACGAAATCAAGAGACATCCAATGCTTTGCCATCAGTTTGAAACATGACATGAAACTACATCCAGAAAACTTAACACAGCTTTTACAATTCATGGCCCCTCGGCAAACGGAATTGTTACAAAAAGTTCTACGGAAGAAGCATTATTGGGAAACAATATGACAGCTCAAAAACAATCTGCCAAGAATGTTGAAGAAGCAAAACGGACGACTAGACTGTGAAAGATTTATTGTGAAGACAAACAAATAAAAGCATAATTCAAAATTGTTTTGTTCTTTTTAATGAATAGACTGTCTGAACTCATCTCATTGTGTACTGCAAAACACAAATTACACATCATCTCTAGCCTTCCCTTCACCGTTGAATCATATCAAGTCTAGATGTTTTGCAACATCATCGCTCTCCCTTCTGACTTTGGTACTGCAAATCCAAATCCTCTCTAGTTCGGCAAATTTCTCCAATTGTTTTACCAGCAAGAATCTCTCTTTATTGGTGCCATCTTTTATGTAAAGCTCATGGAATCCCCCCGTCCCAAAATCCTTCGCTGGTTACGATCACTGGAAACAAACTTTGTGAAATTCAGAGGGCAGATCTCCTGATGTCCAAGGATAAGAAGAAACAGACAGCATCTGCATTCGTTACAATCATTTCTTCAATCTTCACAGTGTGTTTGCACCCACAAGGGACACAATCTACCGCAAGATGTGAGTTCTAATGCATAAAATAAACATTGACCCTGTCTGCCAGCAAACCAGAAAATGCTGAAACTTCTGACGTTCCATGTCAACCACATGCCAAATAACAACCACATTTTTCCAATCACTTCACCCCTCTGAGATCTAAATCTCCTCCAAGTTGTATGACAGGAATAAAACTAAATTTCAAAAAAACTGTACAAGGATCTTGTGATGTAATAGCACTGCTGGCACAACATTTACCTATTTTCACCATGAAAAGCTATTCCAAGTATGGCTTACCGCATCGGTGCTAGTCACATTGAATCAGCTGTAGTGTATCGTATCTGGGCCGGACTGAGACTATTGATTCGGTACGAGATAGCCCGAGTATCTTCAAGTCAGGCCTGAGTCTGTACGTGTAAAGGCCGTATCATATTGTACGTGGGCCAGACCAAGTCAATACGAATCGCCGATATGGCGAACTTTGATTCCAAGATGCCCGTTCTTCTCAAAGATTGATCAATAACTCAGCTAGTCAACCTACTGACGATGGTGCGTTATGAAGCATCCCACATTTCATCCGTATGTCTACGTCAACCTTGCTTACTCTATTGCATCAGTTTTACTTTAGTCCTTGCTATCCCAACAAAAAATCCTTCTTGTTCATGTGCTCTCTTGACTGTTGAATATTATCACCCTATAAAGATGGCTGGCTGGGTGAATTTCACAAGAATTTCAAAGATAACATGAACAACATTGTACAGTTAAAAGAATGGCAGTTCCCTTTACCCATTTTTTAACCGTTCTGCAGGAAAAAAAAAAACCCATTCATCTGCGCAAGGAAAGTGGGTAGATGAATGGGCCTTCTTTCAACCAAGTGCAGCCTCACATATGCAGTTGTACTCATCCTGAAATCTAACCCAACATGATAATTTTGGTCTGACGATATTTTAAGACTATATTCATGCTCAACCTGAAATCTAATTCAATGTGCTCTCAAATTGTTTTGAATGTACTGGTCGACGTGTACGAGGGTGGCTGACGGTTCGCCTTGTATGGCTCCGAGGACGTCGACGTGGGCGATGAGTCCGTGATGCTGGTCGATCCCCTCGCGCCCCGAGCCCTGGCACCGTGGACAGGCGTTGCCAACGGGGTCGATGGGGTCTCCGCCGCAGTTGAGGCAAGGCCCGAGGTCCCACTCGCCGCGCTGTTCTGTCTCGGTGTCGTAGGGTCGGCTGCCGGCGTAGGTGGCGACTTGGATGGCGTAGTTCTGCCAGTACTTGATGGTGCTGGTCATGTCCTCAGCTTTCCGGTTTTGATGTCGACGACCAGCACGGTCCCGCCCGGAACGGTGACGTCGTCGAAGGTGATGTCTCGTGTGGCTCGGGCGATGCAGTCGAGCGTCCCGGCCTGCCGGTAGTGGTCGTTGACGCAGGGTTCTTCCATCGCCAGGATTTCGAGGCCGGCTGCGTTGACGAGCTGAAAGAAGACGTTGACGCAGGCGTTCACGGCACCGGCGGGGACTTCGAGGCGTTCGGCTTCTTCGGCGATGGTCCAGCCGTCGTCCGACACGTACTCTTCCCACGGCTTGCCGGTCTCCATTTCGAGCCAGTGGGCGTGGATGGCTGCGTGGATGAGGGTTCCGCGGTCGGAGGAGTCGTCGCCACCGCCGAGGGTTTGCAACGTCGACCAGACCCGGCGGGCGTTCTTCTTGTATTCGGTATCGTCGAGCTCAAGGTCCTGGAAGCCGACCACTTCGTCGACCAGCGTGGCGTCGTCGGCGATGGCGACGCCGGAACCGCTGGCCGTGGCGCTGATCGTGAGCGCGCCGTTGGCGAAACTGGCCGTGCCCGTCCCGCCAAGCGCGGTGTTCAGCGACGACAGGAAGGTCGCGGGCGTGAACGCGGTCGCCGCTCCGCCGTTGACGCTGGACGCCGCGGCGCCCGAGGGCTCGATACTCAGCATCGGCTGGCCGACTTTGACCGTGTCGCCGGCTTTGACCAGGATCTTGCCAATCTTCCCCGCGTGGGGGCAGCGGAGATCCATCACGGCCTTGTCGGTTTCCAGAGCCATCACGACCTGGTCGGCCTGAATCGTATCTCCGGCGACAATAGGAACGTTGTTGAGATTCAACGGTGTCGCAAGCGGCTCTGCAAGCACTGAATTATCGACTTTCTGCCAGGAGCTTCCATTGGAAATGATCCAGTCGCCGACAGCCCATTCACTTATACCGTCAACGGTTGTTGTTCCTGCAGTAGCAACAACGTAGTACTTGCCTTTATTGGTTGACCCCGCTGCTCCGATAGCCGGTGAATTTGTTGCGGCATTCCATATTCCCTGGTAGATAACTGCGCCTTCCAGCGCGTTTAATTGCGCTTGTATTTAACCCATAGCAGCCTGAATGTAGACACCAACGACAAAATCATTCGTAATGCTCAGCGACACTGAGGTGAGCTGCTCATTAAGAACACGCGGTCCCGTAAAATATTTATTCGTCGAGCCTTCGCTTACCTGATCGGTATTGTAGTCATTGGTTTGCGGCTGGATGGCTCCTGTTCTCCCTTTCCATGAGACTACGGCATCCGTATTGTCGATTTTCTGCCAGGCTGCGCCATTGGAAATGATCCAGTCGCCAACGTTCCAGTCGGTAATACCGCTGACAGACGTGGAACCTGCTGTTCCGACGACATAATACCAACCTTTGCTGTCTGCCGCCGCAGGAATGGCCGGGGAATTTGTAGCCGCGTTCCAGGAACCCTTGTAGCTTACTGCGCCAAAAAGTGTATCCGGAAGCTGATCAACAGGCACTTTTCCTGCCGGATCAAGTTCGGCATAGCCGTTCGGCTGTCCTTTGCTGTTTTTATTTTCTTTGGCGTTGAGCTGTCCCTGTGCTTTTCCAAATGCTTCGGCAATCGAATCACCGTCTTCTATCATATTTGTGGAAAGCGAAAGTCCTGCGTACGGAGACGAGACTGTGATTCGTCCGGACGCCATCTACCCTGCATGCCAGCTGGCGTGGGGTATCAAGCTGTCATTGTGCCCGGCCACCCTGTGCCTGATTTACAAGACCTTGGGCGACGTCAGCACGCATCAATTCCCGAGGCAAGCTCGCTACGTCTTCCCGTTGCATTTCTTCAACGCCTGGGTGTGCTCCCTGTTCCCCGAGTGCGCACCCCGGGTTATTCAAGACTGGGGTTTGAAGCCGCGGATGCTAGAGTTCGCGAGTGCGGCAGCGGGTGTCACCACAAAGCAGTTATATGACATCCGGGGTCGTGTGACCTCTGTGCCGCAGGAGTCCGCCGGGACTATTTATTTCTGGAACCTGGCCAGTCATTCAAGCCCTCTGGTGAATAACAAGAGGGAATGTCGGGATGGGGAAGTCGAGAAGTATGTCCACCCCATCAGTCAGGCCAATGTCACCCGACCGCTGCTAGAGCCCGAGCTCCGAGAGTGGGCTTTATCCATTCGCCCTAGCGTGCTGCCATTCCGGAAGGGGGACGTCATATTGCTAGAGCCATACTACCCCTTCCGGTTCGGTCGCAACTTCGGCTACGACCAGCATATCCCAATTCACAACGCTCAATTTGGTCTAGCCTCCCGAAGCCTGCGCGGGAGTCCAGTGGCGGAGCAGTCCAGGGTATGGTGGGATTTCTTTCACCGGGCCGACACTGCCAGTTTCCGAGTGCCGACTCCGGGCCGCATTCCACGCGTTACACCGGAGTATGTCAAATGGTGGAATGCACGGACGGCTTTCTACCGGGCTCAGCGGACCGACTGCTGGGATGGGGCGGAGAGGAAATTCTTGAGTCGCTTGACCCGGACGGAAGGTCCAAGTCAACGGATTGCTCGTCACTTTGAACCGTAGGGGTCCGAGTGAGATGGTGTCCTGTCGGGGTCGTCAAGGCGACGAAGCCGTCGGGTTTATTTGCTTCGTGGAGGGGGGGTTCGTCGGCGCTGGGTCAGTGCTGACGCAAAGAGGGGGTCATTCCCTCGTCCCGGACGTAAAGTCCGGTCGAGGTGTCTCTTCGTCGTCGTCACCAGGGTGGTGAGTTCGACAGGGTCCATTTGTTTCTTTGTAGTAGTCGTCGGCACTGGGTCAGTGTCGACGCAAGGAAGGGTTTATTCCCTCGTCCCGGACGTAGGGTCCGGTTGAGGTGTCTTTTCGTCGGTGTCACCAGGATGGTGAGTCCGACAGGGTCTATTAGTCTCTTGGAAGCAGTCGTCGACACTGGGTCAGTGTCGACGCAAAGAAAGGTTTATTCCCCATTCCGAACGTAAGGTCCGGTTAAGGTGTCTTTTCGTCGACGTCACCAGGGTGGCAAGGTCAACAGGGTTTATTCGGTCTCTTTTAGAGTGGTCGCTGACACTGGGCCGGTGCCAACGCAAAGGGAGGTTTATTCCCTCATTCCGAACGTAAGGTCCGGTTGAGGTGTTTTTCCGTTGACATCACCAGGGTGGCAAGGTCAACAGGGTTTATTTGGTCTCTTTAGGTAGTCGTCGACACTGGGCCAGTGCCAACGCAAAGAAAGGTTTATTCCCTCATTCCGGACGTAAGGTCCGGTTGAGGTGTCTTTTCGTTGACATCACCAGGGTGGCAAGGTCAACAGGGTTTATTTGTCTCTTGAGGTGGACGTCGACACTGGGTCAGTGTTGACGCAAAGAAAAGGGTTTATTCCCTCGTTCCGGACGTAAGGTCTGGGTGAGGTGTCTCTTCGTCGTCATCACCAGGGTGGTGAGTCAGACGAGGTCTATTTGTCTCTGGAAGCGGACGCCGACACTGGGCCAGTGTTGACGCAAAGGAAAGGTTTATTCCCTCGCCCCGGACGTAAGGTCTGGGTGAGGTGTCTCTTCGTCGTCATCACCAGGGTGGTGAGTCAGACGAGGTCTATTTGTCTCAATATCGAATATTCCAAAATTCCAAAAATACCATCATCTTGCATCGCATGCATTGCATTTTCCTTTCGTATTTTTTTCGCCTATTTAATAAGGCTCCACCCCTTGACCCAATATCAAGAATGGTCAAATTCTAACTTGCTGAAGGCATGGGGTTGAGTCTAAGAACAGATTTAACTTGTTTCTTATCTAAGTGTGTGCAGAACGCAGGTTCGAAGCCTGAAGATTCAAAGCCCACAAGCTGACAGTTGCTGGCTCTGTAACGCCCCTACTATGGCCCGTTACCTTCCCTAACGGACCAACACTGGCCCGTTACCTTCTTCCGGGCGCCTAAGGCCCTATTCTCAGAAAAATTATTTTGTAACATGTCCATCTTAGTCCGTTATACTTTCTTGACGGACTAATATTGGTTCGTTAATCTCTCCCGAATACAGTGAGGCGCTCAATTTTTCTAAGTCCTTCATATAACGGATGATGGTCAGTCCGTTAAGCTATGGTAACGGTCTTGAGTAGGTATGTTACTATACATAGAAGCTCTTTTTTCAGATTGGGTTTAGCTCAATTAAGCAATCAACTCCATATCTTTTAAGAATAGAACCTTCACTTTTATTTCAACTGAACTCGTTGTACATTAAGTGGTTCATAAAATTCAAAAATTCTGATACATCAAGAACAAAATTTAAATTACATTCATTGCCTTATCTGCATGAGGTCGAATTTTACGTAGCTCTTTCACTTAAGCACGACGTTCCTCGTCGTCTTCTTCCACTTCCTCTTGCCATGGGCACATTTTGCTGATCTCCCACGTGATTAGCGCATTTCGAACCACTCTCTCGTCCTCCTCGGTCCCCAACTTCCTAGCTAGAAGGGGAGGATGGTGTGAAAGTATAGGAACTTTAGTTCGGGGTAGCCCAACTTGGAGGTAGCATCGGTGGGGGTTGTAGATTGCCATGGTAGTGTCCCCCACTACCTGTAGATCTAGGCCTGGCCGTCGTGGTATTCTAAGTATGGTTCTCTGGAGAACGCTTGGCCACATCGTGAACTTATCCATCGGCAAGGTGTTGAGGAAGAGGTGTCATTCATCACGTGTTTTCTTGTCCACTGTCCGACACTCCACCTGTTGAGAAAACCCAAATGCTCCGCCAATAAAGAACAAAGGGTGGCTCCCAAAGATCTGGCTAGTGGTGGTCAAATCTTCCTTGAGTTGGAATTTAATTCTCACTCCCATCCAACACTCAAGGAGTACCATAGAGCCGAAGAGAGGTCCTCCTAGGCAAGCTGAACTTAGCCCTTCATAAAGGTATGAAAGGACGGCTTGAGAAATGGATAATCCCCACCATAACCCACTAATGATGCTCAGGTTTTGGATGTCAAGGAGGTGGTCGGTGGTGGAGAAGAGAAAGACCCCGCACAAGCACACCGACACGGCTTTAGCTATCGCTTCAAATCTCCCGCTCTTATTTTTGCAATAGGCGGTTACCCATTGAGCCATCGGTATCAAGTGGACATGTCGGGGGCTAATCATGGTCCTAACATCATTCGGGCTGTGGATGAAATCACTTAAGATTAGTGAAGGGTCTATGGGCTCAACCGTATGGCATACTAAGTCTTCATCTCCTACTTTGGTCTTAGCAAGAGATAAGTAAGTTTCTACTTCCTCTAAAAGGACTGTGGCTTCAAAAGAAGGAAAGATAAATGTATGAGTTTGAGGATGCCACAATTCTATAAGGGCTGAGATGCTTGCCCAATCTAAAGATAATTTCTGGAAATTCTTCCCTAAGACAACTAGGGGCTGAAGATGCCATGCTCTTAGGATTGATATGACCTCTAATGGAAGTTCTTTTATCATTGGAGCCACCCACTTCAGGTTGGAGTAGCACCTTGGGCCAGGAAAAGGCTAAAAGAAGAAAGAAGAAGAGGAAAAGAGAGGAAGATCATGAGACCCATAAAATCCTAATGACTACCCATTTGGCTTATGAAGCCTTACAATTGTAAACCCAATTACCCAAGGGTATAAATACAAACCAAATGGATACAAATGTAAAAATAAAATGTTAGTGCCCGATGCCGATTCCCATCAACTCTCCCCAGGTGGGAAGAACTTGACCCCGTCGAGTATGGGGTGCAGCTGCTCGCATGTCATTCCGGCGGATCCGTTATCGCACTAGAAAGCGTGGAGTACACTCCACTCCTAGAGATCAGCACATGCTCAACCTGTATACATTCTATATGCTATGCTGTAGGGGAATAAGGCTATTGGTGGACACTCCGAGGTGGGGTCACTCTCAAAGAAAAGAGATGGCTCAATGACTCACCAAGAATCACCGATGTATCCCATTGGTGACTGGATCTGATACACTCAAAGAAAAGCTGAACCCGTATCTCTCTAGCAAGTCCACAACATACACAAGAGATCCAACTTGCCTCATGCTCGAGAGGGACAAACGATGCAAGCTTACGACAGACTCGACTCGACGACATATACAAACTCCGGACAAACTGGAGACAGACTAGACAAGTAAAAAAAAAATACACAGAAGCACACACACTACCCTAAACAAATCTACGGTTAGTCTGACCCATACATATGTAATGGTGGACTAGGACACCTGAATGTGTGCCATGCATGCGTTCGACATAACTGGAGGTTTGTGGCATAGGGGACTCCTAGCCTCCCAAGTAGGAACCCATCTGGCAATGACTTCCCGTTGGGCGTGGGAGGTTCGAGAGGTTCGGGTGGGCCAGGGAAGCCGAATTGACCTTATCCATTTCTCGAATGAACTGTCTCTCGACTATGTGAGGAGTGACTTACCCATGAAGAAGGGGTGTGGGAGGGGACTTCCCTAAGGAAGTGAAATGGGGGTTGTGGGTCAAGAGGACAACTAAGAAAGGGATCGAAGGGATCAAAGAATGTGTGACCCCTCGATATGGATTCCCTAAACTCGAGGAAGGGATCGAAGGGATCAAAGAATGTGTGACCCCTCGATATGGATTCCCTCATCTCATGGTCCCATGTGTGGAATTCTAGAAGGTGTTGATGGTCACCTTCATGCGTTGTAGTAGGTGGGACGGTGGTCATAGGTATGAGGTATGGTTCCTCCCTCGGGATAAGTGGAATGAAGTTTGACTCGGCCAGCATAGAGAGGAACAAAAGGACCTCCGTGGTGACATGGCCCACGATATACACGGAGGTAATGGACCCCAATGCAGGATGCGTAAAACTACGACTCGTGAGCTGGTCGAAGCCTGGGGCCAATAAGTGCGTTAACTGTAACTGCCAGTCTAACCCCTTAAGGAGGTCGTCCAATGTATCGACATGGTGGCTAGACCGAAAAGTCATGTGGAATGAGTTGATGGGCACTAGTGGTAGTGCATGGTCCATGGGTGGATAGCACGGTGTCCGAGGGACCAAGTCTCTCTTAAGCCAGCCAAGAAGTGGCTCGTCTATGTATAACTTCCCCGTGAGAAGTACGGGTGGCTCTGGCTGGGGTGATTTCGAATAAAGTTCTAAAGGTAAGGCTTCTCTGACCCTTATGTCCCCTAGGGCTCGTGATGTCTGAGTGGGACACTGTCCGACAAAGTGGCCGAACCCCTACCAGTGATAACACTGTGGTTGTGACCCACTAGGCTCCCTGATAAGTGGGTCCTCACCCTTATCCTCCCGACGGACAGGGGGTGTAGGTAACAGGGGAGGAGGAGCTCGCACTGGTGGGGGAAGAGGATCCTCCACGATGGGGAGAGGAAATTTGGATGCCACCGTAGATGGCACCGAATGGATGTTTCCAACCATGACCTCCTTGGGTCCGGGCATGAGTTTATCCTGTCTCGGAGGTGGGCAAGGGGAAACCAGGGACTCGATATAAGCACATCTCCTATCCACCCGATCACAATGGTACCACTCACGCCCCGGTGAACGACCACGTTCGCCCGCAACAGCGTGCCGAAGGATTTGCCGAAAATCAGATCAGAAATCCAAAAAACACGCGGGAAAAGTCGCGAAACTCCTCCGGGCCTCCGAAACAACTCCAAATCGCGTCGATCCGAACACGAAAGATGTCCGAAACGAAATTCCAGACACGATAAAGTTGGACGCTCCGAGAAAGTAGGTCCGGGACCTGAAAATAAGGATCCGAAAGAGTCTGAAATATCACAGGTGTCTTCCTCAGCTCGGCTTGCCACATCATCATATGGAGGACGCTTCTCATCTTCCACCTATCAAAAGGAGGGGCCTTCCTAGCAAAGAAGATGAAGAAGAAGTCAACACAGTCAAAACTTTATGGAAGGTGAACAAGCTACACAAGCCAATGGAGCATGTGGAGGAGGACATGGAGATGTGGAAATCCTATGTAATAGAACTTAGGAAATTGAGGGCCAAAGTGGCTCAATGATGATGTATCTTCCCTTTCTTTTCAATAAAACCAGTCCTTTCTTTTTCTAAGCCAAACCATGAAAGACTACTCCCAAAATGATGAATAAACACTCGGTTGTTTTAAAATTAATGTACTCAGGCAAATAGCGTCTAGCCAGCATGCCGCTAATTAAATCTGCGCCCACTATCCCAGCTGCCAATTCTTTGTTTCTCCCTGAGTTTTAAAAGTTCAATTTCAAAAATCTGCATCTCTTTAAGCAGTCATTTATTCTTAAAATATTTTTTCAAAAATACAATCTCCAAAAATGGCGTCTTCTGAAGTAGACGCTTATTCCTAAAAGATTTTTATTTTTAAACTACATTTTTCCACAAATAACATCCTCCTATCCAGGCGCTAACTCTATTTAATTTCCAAAAATTCACAAATGAGTGTTCTCCAAGATAGGCGCCAATTCTTTTTGAAACCATTTTATGAACTGCATTCCTCCACTTCTCTCCCACATTCACTTTCTATTGTTCACCTTCTTCCTTCCCCTAACCCGCGAGACACCCTTTTCTTTCAAACCCCTCTCTTTTCCTCTCACATCCCTCTCCTTTCTGGTGATGTTCACTGGCGGAGGAGCACTGGGGAAGCGTCGTCGTGTGACGGTGCCGGCGATCACCGACCTCGGTGACGGCGGCGAGGGGGGTGGTGCGACTGTGGAGGAAGCAACTACGGCAGAGGCTGCGGTTGCGGTGGAGGAGGAAGCGACGGCAGAGCGATCACCGGCCACGGTGGAAGAAGAAGGGGAGGAAGAGGAGACCGAGACGGATGAGAGTGAGGATGAGGAAGACGAAGGAGAAGGAGAAGAGAGAGAAGAGGAAGAGGGAGGAGAGGGCGATAGTGGCAGGGGAGATGAAGCGACCGCGGCGGTGGATGCCCTGGCCGCAGTGGAGGTGCCTCCGACGGTGGCTCGTCGCCGGCAACAGACCCCCCCCCCCCCGCCAGCCACTGCGGGGGACGGTCGACTAGGCAACGCCACAGAAGGTAAGTGAGCATTTTTTTTGTTAAACAATGGTTACAGCGAGTGAGAGGGGCGAGAAGAGGAAGACAGAGAAATAGCATCCACATCGGTGGACGTTAAATGAATAAATGTCCACCGAACTGGATGCTAAAACATTTTATTTCTTTTCGAAAAAATGAAAAAAAATGGTAGCAGGAATGCTAGACGCAAAAACTAATTTTGAGGGAATTAGCTAAAAAAAGAAATGACGACCATCAGTCTAG
Organism: Amorphophallus titanum; assembly: GCA_024336825.1. Lineage (NCBI taxonomy): Eukaryota > Viridiplantae > Streptophyta > Magnoliopsida > Alismatales > Araceae > Amorphophallus > Amorphophallus titanum. The sequence continues at coordinate 10,151,603 of JANBPO010002057.1, forward strand.
ACGTAAATTTTTTTTTGAGAAATTAGGAAAAAATGAAATTGATGGGAATCGAGTCCATGCATCCACATTTTATTTTTGCCTTTATGTACTTTTGATTTTATTTATGTCCTTGCATAAATAGGTGTGCAATTATAGGGCTTTAGTAGCCAAAGGGTCATTCTTTAGAGGTCTTTGGGTTTATTTGTCCCCTATTTCTCTCTCTTCTATATGTCTGATTGCAGAAGAAGGGTTTATATATATATTCCTTTAGTCTGGGACCCACGAGCCATGTGTCAGCATCCTCTGACTCTTTTTCTCCTTGAATCACGTGCCCTTCTTTTAGCTTCTGGACCGCTGCTCCAACAACTCAGAAAGTCCCTGGCAATTGATCAAACCCTCAATGAAGTAGTGTGTCAAAGACTAGTATGCACGGGGTTCATATGCAGACACTGTTCATGCATGGACTTATAAGAGTGAAATGTGCACAACGTACATGAACTTGTTTATAGGAGAATGCAAGGACTTGAACTCAGATAAAGTGCACAGATGCACAATGTGCATGGATGCACAATGGACGAATGTGCATGGACTTTGCTAGTGTATGTGCTCAGACATTAAAAGGACATACACTGTCTCTGCTACAGTGTATGCTTCGACTTTGCTAAACTGTGAGCAAAGCATGCATGGGTGTTAATGTATGCTCAGACTTGCAGAGAGGGCATGATGCATATGCTCGGACATGCAAAGCTTTTATAACAGTGTATGCTCAGACATACACTGACTTTGTGAGGCAGGGCAAAACATGAACGGATGCATGTTCTGAGAAGCAAGGCAAAACATGCATGGATGCATGTTCTGAGAAGCAGAGACAGAAATGTGCATGAATGCTAAGCTGCTGTAAGGACAAGATGCACAAAGAAAAAAATGTGCACAGGGTTTAGCTTGCACGGACCATGTGAAGACGTGCAAGGACTTGGGATGTAACCCTATCAGCAAATAGACTAAGTCCAAAAACGTGCACGGGGTTTGACATGCACGGACTATATGAAGATGTGCAAGGACCTGAGATGATGTGCAAGGACTTAAGGCTGCTTGGACTTGCTATGCATGAAGTGTGTTCATGCTCGGACTTGAACAAGGCATGCACGGACTTATGTTCTTGACTAAGGCCAGAAGATGCGTGGACTTCCTATGCAGTGGACTATTCATCCACGGAGTTGGACAATGCATGCACAGACTTATGTCCTAGACTAAGGCCAGAACATGCATGGACTTCCTATGCAGTGGACTGTTCATCCACAGACTTGGACTAGGCATGGACAGACTTGCCATGCGATGGATACAATGTGCACGGACTCATGCTCTTGACCAAGGCCAGAACATGCGTGGACTTACATGCACGGATATGCTTATGCAGTGGACTGTTCATCCTTGGACTTGAATAGGGCATGTATGGACTTTATGAGTGTGCGTACGGAGTTAGAATGTGTAAGCCGGTGGGATGTGCATGGACTTTATGAGAGTGTGCACGGAGCATGCATGGACTTGCTGAAGTGTAGGTCGGACTCTACATAGCTAAGGTAGATGTCCTCTGACCTTGCTACAGTGTATGCTCTGACTTGGATTGAGCCTAAGACACTACATGCAATGACTTGCTACAGTGCATGCTCTGACTTGGACTGAGCCTAAGACTCTACATGCAAGGACTACTACAGTGTATGCTCTGACTTGGATTGAGCCTACAACTATTTATCCATGGACTTGCTACAGGAGTTGCTCAGACTTGGTTTGAGCCTACGACTCTATATGTAAGGACATGCTACAGGAGTTGCTCTGACCAAGCACCGACTTAGCCTAGAAGGTGTGCAACATGCTCAGACTTGCATCGAGCATGTACACTGACTCTAAGTGTGCACAGACTTAGTGTATGCATGGATACAATGTGTGCATAAAATAATGAATGTGCACGGACTTCCCAACAGATGAACCAATGTGCACTGACTTGGTCGAACAATGTGTGTGGACTTAGATGTATGCATGGACTTACAAACATGCATGACTAACAACCTGCACGGACTTGTGATCACACCAAAACATGCAAGGACTCTCAGTTGGGCAAGGTGCACTGACTTGAAAGTGCACGGTATCGGAAGTATGACGGGAACGGCAACCCGTTCATTCATATCAAGGAGTTCCTTTATGAGTCTGCACAGTTCCAACACGACGACCGTCTGATGGCATACCTATTTAGGCGGTCCCTGGACGGAGTAGCCTTGGAGTGGTTCTACACATTGCCGCTAGAGGAGGCAGAAAGCTTCAAGACAGTGAAAGAATGGTTCATACAAAGGTTCCAAGACCGGGTCGGCCCGGAATATTCTTTCACTGATTTAGTAGCAGAAAAGATGAGGGCAGATGAAGATTTTATGACGTACGTCGACCGATGGAGGTAGATGGCCTCGCATGTGCCCGGGCAGATCTCGGAAGAAGAAAAAGTGAAGTTGCTCATTTCTAATTCCATGCCGATGTTTCGGAACACTTTAATGTTGAATGATATCACCAGTATGCACCAGTTGTACAGCATGGCCCGATTCATCCAGACCCAATTTAAAGACTCCCCCATTCACTCCTTGTTCGAAGCCCCAAAGACCAAATCCTATAAGAAATCCTAGGGCCTAGTCACCGAAGGAGTCCAGACGAACGAGCAGGTGCAGGCTGTCAATCAGTCCGCCCCACCTCGTTTCCCACAGCAACCCCAACGCCATGCCCAGTTCTCCTCTCCGCCACCACCACGGCCTTCATTCCCTGCACCTCAGCCACAGCAACCACCACCACCGCAACAATAGCCACCCCAGTAGCCTCAGTACCATAACGTTCTGCCACCAGTCAACTATGCTTTTGCTCGTCCCGTACTGAAAAGAACCAATTACCCGCCATTTCCAGAAACCCTTCTAGATATCTTTTCGGCGTTAATGTACACTGGTGACATACAACTACCTCCGGAATGCCAGAATTGGAATCCGGATACTGACAAGTCTAGGTATTGTGTATGCCATCGGCAACCCGGGTACAATATTGAGAGATGCTACCAGTTCAGAGATTTGGTATACGATTTACATGAGGGCCACAGGATTGATTGGGCCCAGATGCATAGGCTAATCGAAGACATTAAAGAAAGAAGGAGACAAGCCAGGCCACAGCAGGTGGCGCAACAACAGTAGTTCCAACAGCAGTAGCAACGTCCCCCTCCGCAATAACCGCAGCAGCAGCAAGACCTCGGGATTCACCAGAATCCCATGCCTAAGCATGCCCCCACTCCGTAACAGCAGCAGCAGCCACTGGCACCGGCCCAAGTCAACATAGTCCACCGCCCAACCCCTAATGCTTGGTGGTCATTTGATGATGAGACTCCCGCACACTTTCTAGCCTTCCACCACACCCCTATCCCCTCTGTCCTTCGGCCTACCACCACCTGGACCACTACTCCACCCACCGTTCCCTCCGCTACACTGCCTGCCATTCTTCCAAATCCCACACCATCGCCTTTCATCACTGCCCCTCCACCCCACCATTCGCCTGTCACTCCCGCTCCGCTTCAACCCCCACCACTCATTCCCTCGCCGTCGCCCATTAGGCCGACCATCCCCATCACTTCTCCCATTTCTACCCCCACCACTTCAAACCCATCCACCTACCCTACCAGGCTAGTCAGGAGTCCATCAGTCGCCGTGCCGGCGTAAAATTTAGCCCTCAGGAGCAGGCGCCTTTTCCAGAGGAGTTATCCCTCCACCGGTGCACCTGCACCCATTCCTCCAGTTCCTTCTCCCCAAGTTGAGTCCGAAGAGGTCGACCCCACGCCGGGTTCGAGGTATGATCTATTTCAGCACTTGGATCGAATGCCAGCCAAAATATCAGTCCTAGAGTTGATCAGGAGATCCACGCTTCATCAAGACGCCCTCAGGGCGTTCCTGCAGAAAGTCATGGTAAGTGAGGATGTGGCGGCAGATAATTTACCGTCAGTATTGGCTACAATCACCAGGGGACCAGCTATTTCATTCTCTGAATCAGAGTTAGCACCCCATGAGGATAATACACAGCAGAGAGTAGTAAAATAAGTGTCGACTCTTGAGGTCGGCACTTTTCCTGACATGCTTTAAACATGGATAAAATTAATTGAAACACCACATTTTCTCAATCAAACTTTAAGATCAATCAATTATGCACTTGCAAAAGAGATTGCCAAGGATTAAACAAGATTAGAGCCATAACCATCCTATCCATATGAAATTGCAATTAAACAAGTGTTCTAACCATGGCTCAACAAATTTTACGTGAATCAAATAAGTACATTTGAAATGCTCAAAAACCTCATTTTAAGGATGCATAAAACACATTCATGCAATAACATCTCATGGAAGATGTTCATAAAAACAACCCACATTTTTACCCAAAGGTTAAATCACTTGAACATGGATGTTATCAACATATGTAGGCATCGAACACCTCATTTTCACCATGTGAGCAAATTTTGCATAAATGAGCATTCATTAAGCTTAAGACATGGTTTCTTCATAAAAATTTGATACATGCAAATCATCCACACATAAAACCATGTGAAGTCAAGATAAAACTAAAACTTCTCAAAACTCTCATGAACACTAAGGAATGAACCATATTCATGAAATTGAGGAACTAATGAAAGAGTGCTCATGAAACCCCCTTGTAGGATAACCAATGTTCAAGATGAGGTCGACTTCAAGGTTGGTGAGGTCGACACCACTAGAATAGAATTGTAGCATTTGATTGAGTTGAAAGTGATGTCCACCAAAGGTTGGTTCCTACAAGATAAGATAGTAGAGTAGTGAACACTTTTGTTAGTATTCCTTAATGAGCGGTCTAAAAGACACATACACACGAGATTTGTCATCATTAAAACATAACTATCGAAATCAACTAGGGGATCCAACACGATATATTCAAACACAGCTGAAAGATTTCCCTCTTATACACATGTTCGAGCCACCATAGCCCAAGGTGTTTAGGAAGCCAAACACTGGTGTCCAATGTGGCATGACGGAAGGGGTCGTTACAAATGAGCAGGTGAGTATGGTTGGCGGCCTCAATCAGTTGGTCAATCCCAGGCCTCCACAAGCTCCACAACTCACTCTCTGACCGAATCAACAAGGTCAGCAACCCTATCGCCCTCCCCTACAGGACAATATGCCTCAACGGGGCAATAAAGTGTTAATAGCATCCACCATAGGGAGCAGGGGCATGCTAAACACTTTGGCGATCCGTCCCTTGTACGGGAATTTTAGGCATCGGTGGTTATTGGAAGGGACGGCATTCAGTGTCTCTATGTAAGGATGACCCAATATGCCCTTGAATGTGGGGTCCATGTCAAAGATGTGAAACTCCGTAGGAGCGGCAACAAGACCTACATCTACATTAAGGGTAATCATTCTCTACAGCGGTCTCTTGCTATTATCGTACGCCGTGACTGTGATAGCTGACGGCCTTATCTATTCTATGTCAACCCCACATAGCAAGAGAGTGTTCATGGAGATCACATTGATTGAGGCACCTATATCCACCAGGCACGCGTTCACGGACACCCCGTTGATCTTCACCATAATGCACAAAGCATACTTCTGAGCTTCCTGAGGGGTAAGCTCGTAGTCCTAGAACGTGTTGGCCGATTGTGTGTTTGTCAGTGTCAGCACCGATGATATCTTCTCTATTGGGAGATCTTCATTTACCATGACCTTTTGGAGATATTTCTGTAGTGCCTCCTGATGGGACGTGGACCTCTTAATCAACTCCAAGATGGAGATCTGGGCAGGTGTCTTGTCCAGATGTTTCAGAAGATCATATTGCATCCCGGGGATGGATTCCTGATGGGGTCATCACCATTTGATCCCGCACTCGGGGCCTGTCTCCTCGCCACAGGGACATCCAGCATGGTCTAGTTATTTATCTTCAAGTCCTATGTAATTTTTATTTGAGTCATTTTGATGTAATTTTCTATATTATATTATCCCTTTTTTAATGCATTTTTATTCAAACTTTCTCAAATTTTATTGGTTCTCACCCCTTTTGGTATTTTTTGTATTCTATTGTAGAGGATGGGGGGCCGTTGAAAGGCCAAGGAAAGGTGTGCCAGTGAAGGCACTGGATGAGCGCTGGGGAGGTGTACCGGCGAAGGTGTTGGAGGGTGCACCGGGGAAGGCCTGGGGTTGGGTGTGTCGGCGAAGGCTCGAAGGCTCAATGAGTCTACCGGTGAAGTATGCTGGGAAGAGCGTGCCGGCGAAGGTGTTGGAGGGTGCACCGGGGAAGGCTTGGGGTTGGGTGTGTCGGCGAAGGCTCGAAGGCTCAATGAGTGTACCGACGAAGGATGCTGGGAAGAGCGTTCCGGCAAAGGTGTTGGATAGGCATGCCGGCGAAGGTATGGGAAAGGTGCACCGATGAAGGATGAGGTCCGTGTAGGTTTCTCACAAAGGGATCAAAGTCCATGCATGCTCACAAAGGGTAAGTCCATGCACATCTGGGCTAAGTACATGCAGATGCAGGTTAAGTCTGTGCACATGGGAGGCCAAGGTCCGTGCATGTTAGGGTCAAGGTCAGTGTACATGGGGGTAAGGTTGACGCACATACTGACTAAGTTAGTGCACGTGCAGGGAAAGTCAGTCCACCTGTGGAATATGCCAAGGACAAGGTCAGTGTACATGCTGACGAAGTCAGTGCACATGTAGGGGAAGTTAGTGCACATGGGCTAAAGTCAGTGCACATGAAGACTAAGGTCAGTGTACATGCTGACGAAGTCAGTGTACGTGCAAACTAAGGTCAGAGCACATGCAGGGGAAGTCAGTGCATGGTCCGTGCATATGCAGGCTAGGGTCAGTGCACATGCAGACTAAGGTCAGTGCACATAAGCTAAAGTCCGTGCACATGCAGGCTAAGGTCAGTGCATATGAAGACTAAGATCAGTGCACATGCGCTAGAGTCAGTGCACATACAGACTAAGGTCGGTGCACATAGGCTAAAGTTCATGCACGTGCAAGCTAAGGTCAGTGCACATGCAGACTAAGGTCAATGCACATGAGCTAGAGTCAGTGCACATGCAGACTAAGGTCAGCGCACGTAGGCTAAAGTCCGTGCACATGCAAGCTAAGGTCAGTGCACATGCAGACTAAGGTCAGTGAACATGAGCTAGAGTCAGTGCACATGTAGACTAAGGTCAGTTCACGTGGGCTAAAGTCCGTGCACATGCAAGCTAAGGTTGGTGCACATGCATACTAAGGTCAGTGCACATGAGCTAGAGTCAGTACACATGCAGACTAAGGTTAGTGCACGTGGGCTAAAGTCCGTGCACATGCAGATAGGGTCCGTGCAGCTATAGGCTAGGTCGATGGATATGCAAACCAGGCCCGTGCAAGGTGAAGTCAGTGCATGCTCTGAACGAAGTCTATGCAACGCAAGGTGAAGTCCATGCATGGTCCGTGCATGTGGGGGCCAAAGTCCATGCATGTTTACACAAGGTCGGGGTTACAAGGGGAATGAAGTCCGTGCATGGGCTGCACGTGGTTGAAGCTGCACGGGGTTGAAGCCATGAGGGGATGAGTGCGCTGGGGAAGGCTATGGATGTGCCAGTGACTAATGGGGGAGAGCGTGCCGGCGAAGAGGTGTACTAGCGAAGGGCGGGTAGGCAGGCGTGTCGGGGAAGGGCTTAACAACAACCAGAGGGAGGAGGCACCATTCAAGGAGTGTACCGGCGAGGGGGAATAGAGGGTGTACCAGTGAAGGGGCCCAAGGGCATGCCGTGGAAGAGTCTAGGAGCGTGCCGGTGAAGGGGGTTCTAGAGTGTGCCGGCGAAGGGGATTTCAGAGTGGTGTGTACCGGTGAAGGGCCCACTCCTCCTTCATTCTTTTAAGGCCTTTCTTTTCTTCTTTTCTTAATTTTTGTACGGCCTTATTTTTAACTACCTTACCCTGCTCATTGGTTTTATTTCTAAAGACCCATTTTGTCCCAATGACATTCCCTTTGTCAGGAGGTGGGACCAGATGCCACACCTTGTTCCTTTCAAACTGATTTAACTCTTCATGCATGGCATTTATCCAATGCATGTCTATATATATATGCGTAATGCAAGAAAGCAGTGAAGGATTGTAAAAAAAACTCAAAAGTCCCAAACTGGGCAATAGCAGCATGTGAATTAGAAGTGAACTGACCATTCTGGTCCAGTTCCATCTGGTCCACCTCATTCCATTATTTTTACTCTTTGGGGGGGGGAGAAGGTCAACCTACCTGCCCCATCACGGCAGCCTAATTGCAATAAAGGTAAAGGAATATATTATGCAATCCAATTCTGCTGGCAGCACAGCAAATTTGGGTAATGAACATATCTTGCACTCAGTTTCAATTTTAAACAGGCAGAATGGGGACGAATCAATAGATCTTGTGTGTAGTGTAGGGGCCATAGGGGTGGAAGGTTTGGTCTGGGCATATGCCATATCTAAGCCGGTGGCCAGATTGTCATTGGGCTTTGCAAGGAAGGGGTCGCCGCAATCTAGGCTGGCCTTCGAAATTTATCTACGGTGGAGAATTGTCAAGGCTTCTAAGGGATCGGCTTCCAGGATTGTGATCTGGGAGAGCATACTCCCTTACCTCTGATGTCACCAGAGGACAAGATGTCTATCAACTGTTCCAGGATTATCACATCGTCTCCGAAGCTCGCGGTGGCTAGTTTGGCGGCTTGTTGAGTGGATCGTGATCTGGTCGGTGGGCTTCTTCCTGAACCGGACTACTCGACCGAGTGTTTGAGGGTGGTGGAGACATCTCTTTTAGAGGTCTGCCCGCTGCTGGTGGAGAACAATGTGGCTGATGTGCTGGGAGAAGACTGGATGCCTACGGGACAGCGAACAACGACTGATGTGCTTTCGGAAGTCACACCTGTGCCAAAAAAAGCTAAAGGTTCAGCTGTAGATTCTCAACAGTGCCTTTATAAACAGGGAGGTGAGGATTTTCCCTTTTCTTGGAGCAATGGGGAGCTGGTACAGAGCAAGTTTGTTCGGCTTATAGATAGAGGGTAAAGTAGGTCAATTCCGGAGGCTTTTGAGGAACCTTCAACAAGATGTGGACTTGCAAAAACCTATCTGCCGTAGATGTAAGCTAGCCTTATTGTTTCTTTTGAAAAGTGGATGGTACCACCATTGTATTAAAGAAAAGGATGTACAAGTATAGCCAATAAGCTCTCAAAAAATCCTTGTACAAGCGGGGCCACACCAAGGCAAGTGTTGTCTTCCCTATCCCCTCAACAAAGCACAAATGGAAGAGTTAAGGGAGTTCACATTATACAGGAGTTCCGCCCACTCCCTCACTCTTAAGACAAATAAACAAAACCACAGCCTCCTCTGGTCTGGGTTCCCTCCTAAACACCATGTTGTTCCATTCCCCCCACAAAGAGCATAGGGTAACATGGAGGATCAACCACCATACTACTCTGTCCCCTCTAAGGGTCCAAGTATTCCCCCAATCCGCAACAAGTTAGTGCACCTCTCTTTGATGGTCAATAGCATAGTGTCCTAGCAAGCTCCTCTCACACCCCTTTAGAGAAAGGGCAGTTTACGAACAGGTGGTTGTTGAACCAATTTATTTTTTTCCTCAAGGTAATTGGTTTTTAAATTCAATGGCGGACACAACAAGACACAATAGTCTGTGCTGTCTCAATGTTGGGCGATATGTGTGGGTCCCGAGAAAATTTTGTCGGGTGCACGGAATGACTAAAGTACCCACAAAGCAAATAAGTTATGCGAGGGATTAATGATTTACAGCTCACATGGTGAGTAAGATTGACAAGGAAGGCCCAAATTTGGGAAAATGGAGCCCTTCCACGCAATAATTGGAATGTCCCTTTTCTGGGTTTCCTGTCATTCTCGTTAGTTTCCTCTTATGGTGTGTTTTGCCACTTGTTTCTTCCCTTCTCTGGCATTCTCGCTCTTTACATTGATCTCCTTCCGCGATGTCGGCCTGTCTAGCTTAATGGGCAGCGCCTTGGTTTAATGTCACTTCGGGTGGTTTGATGCCAGAGGATCCCTGTATAGGGTCCTCCTCTGTTGCAGCTTCTTCATGGGGTTCTCAACCCCAAACCCGTCCTTTTGCCTAAAGGGAGCTACCCTTCCTTCTTCCTAGATGCCAGAGCCCCAATACCTTCCCTCAACACCCCTGGGGTCCTCTTTCCCTCCTATTGGCGTTCCCCTTGGTCTGGCCAACCCAACGTCCCTAGTCCATCTCTACCTCCACCGGTACCCCATTCAAGCCCCTAGCCCAGTGCACCCTTGATCCCATTAGCTCGGTGCACACCTTGACCTCACCTGTCCGGCACACCCTAAACCCTTCTAGGCCAGTACACCGTAGCCAGTCCCACCTGGTACACCCTCTAGCCTGGCACGGCCTTTCTGTCATCTGGCTAGTGCACCCTCTAACCTCTCCAGCTAGGCATGCTCCTTGAGCCATGTTGCCCGACACGCTTGCCATCTTCTCTTACCCGGTGCACTCCCAACTTGGCCCCGGTCTGTGCCTCCCGTTCATTGATTTCTCCGGGCTTTCTGAGCTTTCTTCAAAGGTGTCGTTACCCTTGGCACGCACCTCGAATTGTCGGGTTCTGCCACTCCTTGTGGCGCGTTCCCTTTTTACCGTCTTACCATCCGGGTCAAGGGGAGATGTTGCCGAATTTTTGTCAGAAACGATAACATGTGAAAAGACAAAAGGGAGCAACAAACAAATGAGATAAATAGTGACAAGATGCTTCAGCTACAACAGATGGACTGTTGGTGATGTGAAGAGAACTGGACCGGGCATTAACCGTGTGAACTTGAACATGGGTCATACCCAGAAAAGAGGGGGGGGGGGAGGCTCACATGCATTGCATAAAACTAAAGGACTAAAGAGGAAAGAGAAGAAGAGATCTGAGAAGAGGAAGAGAAAACCTCGCCAGGGCCTACCCGGTACACCCCATCCTTAGCCTTGCCCGGTACACTTCCCTTGAGCCTTGCCCGGCACACCTTCCCTGAAGCCTTATCCGGTACACTCTCTCAGCCCTGCCCTAGCCCGGCACAGCCCGCTGGTGCCTCACCTGGCACGCATCGTGCACGACCCCGTCCGGTACACCCCCCTGGCGCCTCCCTGGCACACCAGCTCAGCCTCTGCCTGGCACAGTCCAAACACCCTTCTACCCAGTGCATTCCCTTTTGCCCCTTGCACCGACCTCCCCTTCAGCCCAGGACAGGCTTGCACCGGCCCAGCCCTCACCATGCACGGGCCTTGCTCCCAACTTGCACAGACCCAGCCCTTAGCTGCACAGACTATGAACCTCCATTGCACAGACTCAACCCCCAGTAGCACAGACCTCACCTCAACCCTGCACCAGCCTAACCCCAACTGACACCGACCCAAGTCCCAACTAGCACAGACCTCACCTCAACCCTGCACCAGCCTAACCCCCACTAACACCGACTTGATCCCCAACTACACAGACTCGATTCCTAGTTGCACAGGCCTTATCCCCCATCTGCACGAACTTTGTCCCTTGCATGCACGGCCTTGCACGGACCTCGCTCGGGCCCTACACAGACCTTGCACGGACTTTATCCCTTTGCATGTACAGCTTCGCACGAACCTTGCCCGCGTCCGCACCGACTCAATCCAGACTTGCACAGACCTCTTCCCAGCCTTCTGATGGCCCATTCATCCACATACACCCCAAATGCAAATAAAAGAAATACGATAATAATAATAATTAAAATAAATCAAAAAATACATAAAAGATAGAATAAAAGGAATAAATCCCTTGTCCTCTTGCTAATTTTTTTATTTCCATTAGGTTAAATGGTAGAAGATGATCTAGGCCATCAATCCCCACAGTCCTAGATCCCATGGCTGATATTGAGTCTTGTAAATGGGTATAAGTACTTGTATTTTCCATTCGATAATTAGTGAAATGAGTATTTGAAAGCAGAAAATTGCAAGAGCATAGGGGATAGCCGTGTGTCCCCATGAGCGGCCATGTTCTGGCCGTTCGTCCCATCATACCGTTGGTGGATGACCACCCCAGGTGGGTCCGCCCATGCCTTTGAATGGCGAGGTTCTAGCCACCCTTCCCCTGAGCAGCTAGTGTCCGGTCGTTCGTGTTTCTTGCCATTGGGTTGATGAATGGTCAGGTTGGACTGTCCTTCTCGCACACGCGGCTACGGGTTAGCCGTTCATCTTTTGAACGGCTTGGGACCAGCCGTGGTGTTCTCTATTCTTCTCAGGGTAGAACAGTCTATTTTAACCGTTCATACCCTGGAGTGGCCCGTGCCTAGCCGTGCATCCTTGAGTAGCCAATGATGGACCGTTCATCGTCTGAGGCCTAGTTGGTGGTTTCTTCCATGTCGATTCTAATCCTGGGTGAGTGGACCTCGATCCACGTACTGACACGTGATCTGACTGATGCTAGGCATCATGTGGGGACCATGTGTGGGTGCCGTGGGGGGCTCCTAGGATAAGGCGTCTCGGCTTACGTCACCATGAGTTGGTGTTATATGAGTAGTGATCCTTATACTTTACTACCTCCGGAGTCATTTTCTGTGACTTGTGAGTCCGTTCTTCTTGTGACAGGTCCACTAGTCGTAGCCTTCTTACGGCACGCGTGTGTTGACCCACCCGTGAGTGGTGGAGTGGCTAACCCGAGTGAGACGGTAAGTAGGCTAGTTACTGTAGGGCCCCCACGTATAGTCGAGTCTGGGCTTAGGGGGAATTACCAGCTAGAGGACAGGCCTAGGGCATATGGTCTGAGTGTGCACACGAGGTTGGGGGCGTAGGCAGCACTAGCAAGTGCGACCCCAGCTAGTCCTTGTTTTGTGTTCCTGGTTACTTGGTGTGCCTTTGTCTCCGCCTGGGGCGTTGTAGCTAGACACTTGTGGTGCGGTGTAAGACTTCAGGGGACGCATCCGGTCGTTCTTTTGGTGGGTGGTACTCCCATCACGTGACGTGAGTTGTCATGTCGCGGGCTTTTATTTCCTGTCTACGAGACGGGGCTTCGCATATGTTTTTGGGAGCATTCCCGTAGTTGAGGTTTGGGGTTTTTGGTGAGCGTCACCCAGGGCTTTCCCTAGATGGCGTTGAGGTCACGATAGTAAGGTCGTGACTATGTTTCCAGACCGCGTGATTTTGGTGTGTGCCCTTATCTGCGAGGATAGGCCCCCATGATAGTGACGTCGTGTCGTTTCCCTGGTAGCGTGACTAGGGCGGACATAGTCTGGTGGTATGCATTCTGGTTGTTCCCCGACCATGGGATCGGGGTGTTGGTTTTTGTTCTGGTACAGTAGGAGTAGCTGTAGAGCCAAGGTTTTTTTGGCCACCGAGTTTACTATTCCTGCTGTTACTGTTGTTCTTGCTGTAGTTACTACTTTCCGTATCACCGTTGTTCTCGGTTAGGGTTTCGCGGGATCCCTACTGAGCCAGTGATAGGAGGCTCACCCCTGATTTTCAGGTTCGATAGTTCTTCCTCGAGGTTTGAGGGCGTTGCATGGAGGTTCCTAGTTGTCAGCTTAACAGGCCGAGTGTTCACTTGGCATGTGGTACGTTTTACTACTTTAGACTATACTTTTATTGGAATGGACTCTGTTGTAGTTAGTTATTTATTTTTATTATTATATCTGTTGTCCTGTTTTATTTCCTATTTCTATGTACACCACACCTATACTTTAGCCCTTCCAAGTCTTCGGGCTCGTGAGCGACGGGCCCACGATTACTTTTATTTCTAAAAAAAAAGGGGTAGATCTATTCACCACTCCCCTCTAGATCTGCCATTCCCACACAACACGTGATATCAGAGCCAATCTCTCATGATGGGGTCCAATAACCTTGAGAGAAATGGTGGAATGGCATCCAAGGGACTCACGTCTGAAGGACATTCTGTTAACTGACCACCTTTCTTCGTCGGAACTAACTACCCATATTGGAAAACCCGTATACAGGTGTTCATCCGCGCTCAAGACTATGAGCTGTGGAGAGTTGTCAGCAAGGGTCTGTACGAGCTTCCAGAAGATGAGGAAACTTGGATGCGGGAGCAGATAAGGAGATCCACAGTCAACTGGAGTGCTAAGCACATAATGCAGTGCTATCTCCATCTGGTGAAGTTCTCAAGAGTATCAACATGCGCTACAAGCAAGGAGATGTGGGACCGTCTAGAGGTAAAATATGAAGGCACATCTGAGGTACGTGAGACCAAAGCTAACATGTTAATTTTTGAATATGAAATGTTTAAAATGAAGCCTGATGATTCCCTTTCATATATGTACACTCGTTTAACTCAGCTCACTAATAGTCTTACTGGTTTAGGAAAAAGCTATTCTGAGTATGAAATTGTGAGGAAGATTCTTCGATCATTAACCCTGGCTTGGCATACCAAAGCCACTGTAGTTGAAGAATCTAAAAATTTGTCAACCACCAAGGTGGAAGAGCTCATAGGGTCTCTAATGACTTATGAGATGAACCTGAAAAACAAGGAAGCATAGGTAAGCAAGAAAAAGCATCTAGCTCTGAAAGCTGGACCGAGCAACTGAGGAACATTCGAGGAAGGTGATGTTATGCCCCTTGGGCTTTGATGATGATGTGATGTTTTGATGATAGCAACTAAATAAGTCACCTCATAAGAATGCATGTGCATTCATAGCTGTTCTGCATATGCTTGAGATCAATGGCATTGTTACATTATTGCTACTGCTCTGTTCTGGGTTGGTGCATATTATCTTGCTTGCTACATTAGGTCTGAGCATGCACACATTGGTGAAGTCAGTGCATTCTGGTTGTCTAAGGCTCGTGCACTTCAGTCAGTCAGGTAGCCCAACAAAGTAGGTGCATTCTCATGGGCTATTTAGGTCTATGCATTCTATTCTTTGCACATAGTCTCAGCATGTGTCCATGCATGGTCTGTTATTCTGCACAACGGGCTCAGTGTGTTTTGTTCATTGAATTGCATATAAGTCAATGCAAGGCTTCTTTAGGGCTTCATTCGAACTGTCCGCTCTTAGTTGACTAACACCCAGTCGATGGTCGACTTCCAACGCCTTCCAGAAGTCGTCTACTTTCTATATGGTCCTGGAGTCGAAAGATGGGCCTACAGGTGTCGACACATGAGCCAGAAAAAGTCCATGCAAGTCTTCATAAGCCCATGCATTTAAGGCCCATGCACTCAAGCATCCTGCATACAAAATCTGAGCATGTTCTTTCCTTATTGAGCTAAAGTCCATGCATGCCTTAGTCTTGTGCACATCGCAGAGTCCTTGCATGTTTTAGGCACACACACCAAGTCCATGCACAGACAAGTCCGTGCATGTTTTGGTAAGACCGTGCTTGCTTGTTTACTTGCTTGTCAAGTCCGTGCATGTTTGGTGTGAACACCAAGTCTGTGCACGCCTGTTTGCCAGCAGAGTCTATGCTCATTTGTCTTAGGCCCGAATCAAGTCTGTGCAGGTTTTGGCTGTGTCGAATAATCTAGTTCATGCACGTTTCTATAAAGCCCGTGCACTTTGTGTTGAGTTTAAGTCCGTGCATGTTTTTTGAAAACATGCATCTGTGAATACTCTATGTTGAAGGAAAGAAGGTCCGAGCATGAACAGTCACCCCTTCGCCAAGTCCTTGCACATTTCTTCTAAGTCCATACACGTCTTCACAAGGTCCGACAACCAAGTCACGCACCCGACATCTCGATTCCACGATCGAGAGACCACCATACACGAACTGCCCTAGTCACACTACTAGGAAAATGCTACGACGTCCCAGTTGCGGAAACCTGCCCTCACAGCTGGGCCTAAGCTGAAACCACACGGTCTGGAAACACAGTCACGACCTCACTGTCATGAACTCTATGCCGTCTAGGGAAAGTCCTCGGTGACGCTCACCGAAAATCCCAGACCTCGACTCCGGGAACACTCCCGAAAATAACACCTGAAACCCCGTCTCGCAGACGAGAAATGAAAACCTGGGACACGACAACTCACGTCACGTGACGGGAGTACCGCCCACTAGAAGAATGACCAGATGCGTCCCCTGACGTCTTACACCGCGTCACAAGTGTCTAGCTACAACACCCCGGGCACGAGACTCAGACACGCACAGTAACCAAAGTACCACGAACAAGGACTAGCTGAGGTCACGCTCGTCAGCGGGGGTCTGAACCCTCAGCCTCGTGTGCACACTCAGACCATACGCCCTTGGTCTATCCTTTAGCTAGTAATTCCCCCACCAGCCCAGACTAGGCGGTACGTGGGGGCCCTACGGTAACCAGCTTACTCACCGCCTCTCTCGGGTGCGCCACACCTGTGCTCCTAGGGGCCGACACACGCGTGCTGTGGAAGCTACGACTAGTGGATGGGTCACCGGAAGTACATACCCTCACGTCATGAAAAATGACACCTGAAGTAAATGGGTACAATGATGGCTCCCCATACAACATCGACTCATAGTGACGTAAGCCGAAGATGCCACATCCTGGGGCCCCTCACGGCGCCCCACACCTGGTCCCCACATGATGTCCAGCATCAGTCAGACCACGGGTCAACACGTGGATCGAGGTCTACTCACCAGGGACTCGAATCGGCATGAAAAACTACCAGCTAGGCCTCAGACGATGAACGGTCCATCATTGGCCACTCACGGATACATGGCTAACTCATAGCCGCGCGTGCGAGAAAGACTGGCCAACCTGGCCGTCCCTCACTCCCAGCGGTAAGAAACATGAACGGTCAGACACTAGCCACTCAGGGGAAGGGCGGCTAGGATCCTGCCATCCCAAGGCATGGGCGGTCCCACCTGGGCTGCTCATGTACCAACGATACCAGAAGATGAACGGCCAGGCCATGGCCGCTCATAGGGACATGCGGCTAGACCCTATCCACTCACCCCAAGACACTGCGTAACGGTAACAAACAACGGTCAGAAACTCACGGGATGAGCGGTCGGTCCTGGGCCACTCAAGGGATGTGCGGTCACGGTCAGGCCGCACATGCCTCACTATGCGCAGAGCCAAAATGGCATCGGGCGACGTGCGGCCAGCCCATGGCGACACAAAAGGTCATGCGGCCAGACCCCAGTCGCACACCTCCGTGCACTGCATAACGGTCACAAACAACGTTTAAAACTCCAGGGGATGGGCAGACACCTTGGGGCCACACGAAAGGACATGGGGTCCCACGATGGACCACTCAACCCCACTGCACACTGAGCCTGACTCGTAGCACGCCGAGCCGATGGGCGGCCAGGACAGGACTGCACGGGGGATGTGCGGTCCCTGCTGTGACTGCACATGGCTCACCGGTGCGAAAATGGCGAACCTCGCCGGAATTGCCCGTTTCGGCCCCATACAAGCCCCACGGAGGGGGAAATGAAGGGAAGGGAACCCCCAAGCCCCCTAGCATGGTTCTACGCCCCCAAAATGCAAAATTGTGACTTAAAATAATGGATCGGGCAAACTCTCCCCGATGCATGCTCAACCCTTGCTGTGGTGACCCGGGATCCAAGTACCAGAAAGGAACCGACGCGACTCACACTACCAAAAAAAGTGGGATTTCAGACGGGCACTATCCGTCGGAAATCCGTCTGAAAATCCATCGCAAACACCATCCAAGTCATCACAGTTGGTATCAGAGCATTGTTGTGTGAAGTACATGGGAATCTAAGATATACAATCTCCAGAGTCCTGAAAGTCCAGTATAGTCTTCAGCTGGCACTAGGTTCGCGATTCCTTATCGCTTTGTTTTCCGTGTGTCGTCTTGTGCATGCTCTGTTAGCACTATGCGAGATGATTTTGCTCTCGTCAAGATGTGATGAGGTGCTTCCTTTTCATCGTGGTGTCTGTCTCGATCATGTTGTACTTGGCAGAGTTCATCGAAAGGCTAGAATCTGCGGTACATTGTTCGAGATTTTTTCATCGTTTGTTCAGGTGGTTGGTGACTTTTTAGCATTAGTGCGATGACTGTGCACGTTCTCACATTATTTTGGTCGTCCCAACTTAAGTCTGTTCAGCTCCTGATGTGTTTCGCTTTTAATTGAAGTGCTAGATTAGAATCCTTGGTTGAGAAGATGCTCAGGTGACCTAGGATTTTCCTTCATAGTGAGCTATTGTTAGTGAGCTTGATCCTTCTCATTTCCATCTGGTGGAGTCTTTTCGAGGTAAGCCTTGGAATTACTGTCTTAGTGATGCCTTTGTCTTGTGTCTGCTTAAGTGTGAACAATATTTATTTTGAGCCTGATCTTCTCCTTGTTTTATGGTTGCTTGGCTTTGGACTCCATCATGGTGTTAAGAGCTATTGTGTACCGTATTCATTGTGCCGTGTCCAGCGGCCGATGCGTTGTGAAGGCTCGATGATTGTTTCAGGACGTGAAGGTAAGCTGAGATTAGCACCTCTCCTTGGGCTTTGTGCTGAAGCTGGTGCTCTCCTCTCTTTGCACTTAGGCAAATTGTGATCGGTTGCTCGCTGGATCAGTACTCATGGCGTGTTATATTATGATTTTTATGAATTACGATGGCACTATGTCTGTGTTGAGGTGCAGATACCGAGATATTTCTGATGCCTGTGTGCGTTGTATGAGTGAGCGGTAGAAGCGTGTGGGTGATTACCCATGGGCCGAGGATCGTTGTTGTAAGATTCTAGCCAGTCGAGAGATTTGTCCTTCTCGATGGGACTTCATCTTGGCTTCATGTGCCTTGATGTTGTCTGTTGCCGTGCTTTTACTGGAGTCATTCTGGTGTTAGCATTGGCATTTGTGAGTGTTGGGGAATCTATCAGCGTTCCTACTGATTGAGTACCCTCTGCTATGTATTTCTTTTCTTGGGTGTTGTGTTCTTAGGGCGTGGTCGTGGTCCTTGAGATGCGTTCCCCGAGATTGTCATTTTCTCGTTATTGTGGGTCTTTTCTTGGTGAGTTGCTTGATGCATGACTAGTCCCTTGTAGTCGTGTGATCGATTGTTCTTGTGCCTTGATGTGACCCAGCTTGTAGTTGTGTTCCGTGGTTCTGTGTTCTGTACGGAGTCGAGATGCTGCAAGTGCTACCGTTATTATTATTTTAGCACTATTTCTCTACGATTTTGTGTATCTGTCTTAACACAATATGGACCGTGGTCTTGTCGGTTAGCTTTGCTATACTCTTCTCTCCTGATAGAGTTAGCTTGCGGCTTGATCAGATGTAATATCTGAGTGAGGACTGACTTGATTGTGTTTGTGGTCCGGTGTTATCGTTGGCGTCCTATGTGCCAGGTGTTCCCTGTTACCTTTGGCACTAGAGCCAATGATATCGAGCTGTCAGCTGAGAGGACTGTGTTTCCTTGTGTGAGCTGATGCTTGTTGTATCTGTCGTTTCATTTCCTCGATGTCTGTTGTTGTGGCATGTGTCGTGTCTCCTTTCCCATGAGGCGTAAGCGACGTTGCCCTGTTTCGGAGGTGTCAGACTTGTGTTCACTTGTGTCGTGCTCGGTCCTGAGCATGTGCTTGTGATTATAGTCTGATCGTGTTCCTCTGAGCTGTGTTCTCGTGATTCGTGTTATTTTCGAGTTGTGTCTTCTAAATGCAAGACTAATATGATGATGCATGGACTTGATAGCAGGTAGAGGGCTTTGTGTAGCAGGGCAAAACATGCATGGATGCATGTTTCGTGAAGCAAGGCCAAAACATGCATGGATGCATGTTCTGAGAAGCAGAGCAACAACGTGCACGGATGCATGTTTCAACGAAACATGCACGGATGCAAGTTTTGCGAATGCTGTCAAAACATGCATGGACTTAAGCGCAAGTTGCACACAACAAGAAATATGCACGAGGTTTGACGTGCACAGACATTATTTTATTTCTACAACGGAAAGATGTATGGACTTGTTATCAGAATTAAAGCTTGCACGGACTCTTTTACAATGCATGCACTTTAGACCATCTGGGCTAGAACATGCACAGACTTTTGTATACTCAAACCTTGCCACAATATGCACAGACTTCAGACACAAAAGATGCAAGGACTTATAGACATGTTCATGCACCCAAATGCACTCAGACTTGGAAACAGTGTGCATGGACTTGAAAGTTGAAACATGCAAGGGGTTATGGACATGTGAATGGACTTTAACAAAAGGTGCACGAAGATGTCTGTGCACGGACTTGGCTTTGGCAAGAACAAAAGTAAGTACAGTTCATGCTCGGACTTCGTGTATCCATAATAGAAACTCTGCACAGACTCTGTGTAAGACATGCATGGACTTATTAACACGGCACTAGAACATGCACGGACTTCGACTCAACTTCAATGTAAATATGCATGGACATAGCAACGCGTGCATGGACTTAGACTCAACCTCAATGCTTGTATGCATGGACATTGCAACACATGCATAGACTTAGACAACACTACATGCACGGAGTACCACTGTGCATGCACGGGGTTGCAAGACCCAAAACATGCTCGGACTAAAATAATGCATGGACTCATGTTCTGCCGAAGGAAGATATGCACAGAATTAGATAGCACATAGTGCTTGGACTTTGTAGGAAGATCAAGATAATGTGCCTGGACTTCTGAACGTGCACGAGAATAGAAACGTGCTCGGACTTTGCATAGACAAAGAATGCACAGACGTTTCAATGCTCAGACTTCAAACAGAACATGCACGGACTTGCATTGGATGCAGTGTGCATGGACTTCTGTGCAAAGACTGTACATGCACGGATTTTATGAAAGTGTGCACGGACCATGCATAGACTTTCCATGCTAATACTGTACATGTACGGACTCAACATAAGACATGCATGGACTCAGCATGAGACATGCATGGACCTTACATAAGAATGCAAGGATATGCTATGCAGTGGACTGTACATCCACGAACTTGGACAAGGCATGAACGGACTTGCCTTGCAATGTGCACGGACTCATGTTCTTGGCCAAGGTCAGAACATGCATGGACTTACCAAGTGTATGCTCTAACTTGGCCTGAGCCTAATACTCTGTATGCAAGGACCGATACAGTGTATGCTCTGACTTGGACTGAGCCTACAACTGTATATGCAAGGACTTGCTACAGTGGTTGCTCAGACCATGCGCCGACTCAGCCTAGAAGGCGTGCAACATGCTCGGACTTGCATCGAGCATATGCATAGATTCTACGTGTATGCTAAGACATGCACGGACTTGTCTGGCGACACACAGACCCAAACGTGCATGGACTTGAACATATGCAGACCTCCTATATGCACTGACAGACCTCCTATATGCACTGGCAGATCTCCTATATGCAATGACTATGCACAGACTTGCAGCAACAAATGCAATAGGTAGGACAGTGTACCAAAATGCAACAGGCAGGACAGTGTACCAAACATACCAAGCATAGCACTAATCATGCATAATAGTCTCCTAATGATCACTCAATCAAGCGCTAATTTAGGAACAAATGTGGTGACTCAAGAAGTTGCTATCATCAAAATAACACTCCATCATCAAAGCCCAGGGGGCTCCCAGCTTAAGTCTGGTCAGCTCCTGATGTGTTCCGCTTCTATTGAAGTCGAATTGCTCGATTGAACCATTTGGCTGAGAAGCTGTTCAAGCGAACTAGGCTCTTCCCTTCTTGGTGAGCTTTTGTTGCTAAGCTTGATGCTTTCCATGTCGTTTAGTGGACCTCTTTGTGAGGTTGGCCTTGGAATTGCCGTTTCAGTATCACCTTGTCCTGTGTCTGCTCAAGTGTAGACAATTTAATTCGAGCCTGATCATTCCCTTGTTTTACGGTTGCGTGGCCTTGGACCTAATCTCCGTGTCGAGAGCTGTTATGTACCGTATTTTCGTCATGCCGTGTCCAACGGCCAATGAGATGTGAGGCTAGTTTGTCATTTACAGGACGTAAAGGTAAGCTGAGATTAATGCTTTTCCTTGGGCTTTGTGCTAAAGCTGGTGCTCTTCTCTGTTGCACATAGGCTTTTTCTGTTCGGTTACTCGCTGGATCAGTGCTCGAGGTGTGTTACATTACGATTTTCTGTGGATTGCGATGACGCCTAGTGTATACTGAGATGCGAAGGCTGAGGATCTTTCTGATGTCTTCGTGCATTGTTGAGTGCGCAGCGGAAGTGTGTGGGCTGATGACCCACGAGCCGTGGATTCTTTTCGTGCGATTCTACCTAGTCGAGAGAATTACTACTTCTCGATGTGACTCCGTCTTAGCTGCATGTGCCTAGACGTGTCGTGACCGTACCGTTATCGGTCATCTTTCTGGTTTTAGTGTCGGCATTTGCGAGTGTCAGAGAAATTGCCGACTTCCCTGCTGATAAAGTACCCTTTACTCTGCATTCATTCCCGTGGGTGTTGTGCTCTCGAGGCATGTTCGTAGTCCTTGAGATGCGTTCCCTGAGATTATGGTGTCTCTTATCATTTTATGATTGGTTTCAATTGTTGTGAGTCTCTCCTTAGTGAACGGCCTGATGCATGACTCGCTCCCTGTAGTCGTGTGCTCAGCTGCCGCGTGCCTTGATACGACCCTGCTTGCAGTGTGTTCCGTGGTTCTGTGTGGGTACGGAGCCAGAATCCTACAGGTGTTGTTATCATTGGCTGTTGTTTTTGTAAGTGCTATTTTCGTATGATTCTGCGTTTATGTGATGGACCATTGTCTTGTCAGTAGCTTGCTGTGCTCCTTTTCCCGGTGGAGTAGTTCGTAACTCGATCAGATGCGATATCTGAGTGAGGACTGACTTAATGCTGTGTGTGGTCCCGTGTTGTTGATTTTACTGTCGTTCCTCTGTGTAATCATCATTGGCGTCCTGTGTGCCAGGTGTTCCCTGTCTCCTTTGGCACTAGAGCTGATGATGTCGTCAGGCTGTCAGCTGAAAGGACTATGTTTCCTTATGTAAGCTGATGTTGGTTATGCCTGTCATTTCTGTCGATTCGTTTCTCGACATTGCGTATTCTGGCAGTCGTGTCTCTTATCTTGCGAGACGTAAATGATGTTGTCTTGTTTCAGAGGTGTCGAGCTTGTGTTCACTAGTGGTCATGCTCACTCCTGAGCGCGTATCAGTGATAACAGTTGGATGATGTTCCCCTGAGCTCCATGTTTCTCGTGCTTTGCGTCTGTATTTACTTGGTTGTTCTTCCCTGCCTTACCCTTGTTAGTCCTTAAATTTCGAGGATAAAATTTCTTAAAGGAGGGGAGGACTGTAATATCTTGGATCTTTGGCGGATCTTTATTGGGTCCTGCTGGATCTCTATTAGTTTTCGGATCCTTTAGAAGAGTTTCAGACTGCTTTTGTAGCTTTCGAGTTGAGAATGCTTCGTCCCATTTATCTTTCAGTTTCTCGACTCGTGGTCGCTGCAGTCGCATTGTACTCTTCGCTAGGATCGTTTCGGCTATTTTTGTGGATTTTTAGGCCTTGGTTTGGCATTTATCGAAATTTGTTAAAGATTTATGGAAAATAAGATCTTGGCTTTGTCCATTTATTGGCATATTTAGAGTTGTCTCTTTTGTGGATTACTATTGTCTTATAGTACTTGCTCTGATTGCTCATTCTGATATTCTGCACTCAGGACATGACAAACAACCT
Organism: Amorphophallus titanum; assembly: GCA_024336825.1. Taxonomy (NCBI): domain Eukaryota; kingdom Viridiplantae; phylum Streptophyta; class Magnoliopsida; order Alismatales; family Araceae; genus Amorphophallus; species Amorphophallus titanum. Next base: position 10,175,185 of record JANBPO010002057.1, read on the forward strand.
GAGAGATTTTAAGTGAAAGGTCAAGAAGAAATGGTATGTAAGTTAAAGAAATTGATCTGTAGTTTAAAATAATCTTCTAAACAATGGTTTCTCAAATTTCACGAAATAGTTGTCTGACTAAGGTTTGTTTCAAACAAGTTGGATGATTATGTGTATGTCATGAAGAGTGAGAGTAAGTATATCATATTATCCATGTACGTGGATGATATTTTACTCACTGGTAATGACGTAGAGATGTTGAATAAAATCAAATATGAACGTAGTGGAAAGTTTGCGATGAAGGACATGGGTGAAGCATCCTATATTCTTGGTGTACAAATCTTAAGGGATAGGAAAGTCTAGAATATTGAGTACAAAGTAGGGAAAATATTTAATGTTTGTACTCAAGAGATTCAAAATGCAGAATTACAATCCGACACCTACACTATTAGTCCATCAGAAATGATTGTGTAAGGGACAATGCCCTGAAGAGAGACAAGAGTCACACATGGTGTCGTATGCATAAGTAGTCAGGAGCTTGATCTATGTAATAATGTGTACTAGACCGGACTTAACATACGCAGTCAGTTTGGTATGTAGATACCAAAGTAATCTTAGTCCAGCACATTGGGAAGTCGTTAAAGGATCATGAAATATCTAAAAGGAACTTTTCAACACAGTCTTGTTTATCAAGCTGATACGCTTGAGGTGCTTAGTTATTCGGATATAGATTTTGGAGGAGATAAAGATGATAGAAAGTCCATATCGAGACATTTGTTCATCTTTGGTAGTGTTATTGTTTATTGAGGTAGTAAGAAACATGGGTGTGTCCCTCGATACACATAGGAAGTTGAGTACATTGCATATAGTGATAGATCGCAGACCGTGAGCTAGAGGGGGGGTGAATAGATCACGGCCAATTTAAAACTAATTTGAATAACAAGTGATGTGATCACAGTCGCAGTAATAAAACCTTCCTAGTCAGGCCACAGAATGAATAGATAGACAGAAGCTTAACGAGAGAAAGTTATAACGGACCGGTAATCAAACAGCTTATGAGCTAGAATCACAATGAGAGAACAACTAAACAAACCATGCAGATGAGACGGAGAGTTTTTAAGGTGGTTCGATTGCGATCTGCAATCTACGTCCACCCCTTACTCTACTGGAGTAAGGCTTTCTTGCACTAAGCAATCTAAAAATCACAGACTCAATCTGCTAACATCTACTGCCTTACAGCTTGCGACAAGGGAAATAAATCCCTCAACACAGATCCTACAACCCACATGAACTGAACCCTAACCTTGTCCCAGCAAGATCAAACCCGGAGGACCAATCCACCCTTCCTCCAAACCGGAGGGAAACCACGAGCAAACTCCCTTTACTCGCTACTAGAGACACAGTCTCCCTTCTCCTGTCTGCACAGGAGGAACCCCGAACTCAACACAGAGTATCAGAAAGCCCACTAAGAAAATGAGGATAGTGACTAAAATGAACAAAATCAAAACAGAAGACAAATGTAGCTCCGAGGAGCATTGAAACTCTGGATTTGATCCATGAGTTGGTACATAAACAGATAAACGATTTGTTGCTTCGAATCTCTCTCACGATCTCAGCTCTCAAAAACTCTTTCTCTATTTCTTCTCAGTCTACTCTCTCAACCAGCTCAGCTCTTCTCTTCTGTCCTCTCTCTTCTTCTAAGCTTTTTGATCCCCTTTTATACGCAAGTGTTGGGCGTGTGGACACCACGTTTCCTGTAATGACCTGAGAATCCGATTACCGGGAAGGCCTGATAACCCGAGACTCGAATTGCCACCCACGAGCCCGAAGCGACCCTGTATAAGACGTCAAATCATTCCAACCAAACGGTAAGAATCCTACTTGGAATAAGAAAGGAAATTAACGCCTTTCGACAAGGCGCCAATTATTAAAATGAAGATATAGTAGACAGGCATCAATTTAATAACTAACGCCCTTGACCCAGTCGCCAATTAAACAATGCCCCCATACAAAGCGCTATTTCACTGAGAATCGTAAAAATGGCAAGACGCTGCCGTAACGGGTTCAAACAGGGAAGATAAGATCGAAAGAGTTATTGTTAATCCAGGAAAGAGATTTATATGTGGAAGGGGTAAATACTAGTAGGTTCTTCCATTATTATCTCTAATCCTAATCAAACTCTAGCCTAAATAAGGATTTCTAAGCCTATAAATACCCCTGCCATCAACCCATGAACCTATTGTTCGACGATCGCTGCCCAGCTACAGTGAGGAAACATATTGATGTTTCTTTACTGCTTCCATAGCCTCTTCTTCTTATTTCGTTCCTTATGGTATTCCTACAGGAACGTCCGGAAAGGGAAGGAGCTAGCCAATCCCCTGCTGTCTTTGTCTTCCTCCTGCAGGCTACTAGAAGCCTTCGTCTTACTGCAAACTACCACGACAAGAAGAGTTGCAGTATACTCCTCTTCTTCCTCTTCTCTGAGTGTGGTCTTCAATCTTCTTCCCTTGTTGCGAAGGGAAGAGTGTGTTACGGTTACTCTGTTCGGAGTAGCGTATCCTTTTCTTCTTCCCAAGTCACCCAGTTAGCATCTAAAAAAGAGGTAGGACTATTTCTCAAGTTCTAGATTAAACTTTAAACTAATAAGATCATGCATGTATGTAGATACCATGATTCTGTTACGTTTTATAGATTTCTGATTCACAGAGAAATATCGACCTGACTTGAGGCGCTATTTTCGTTTTACACGCCTTCATTCCAGGCGTCAATTAATACACGACTAACCACAAGTCGTTGTTTACCAGAGTATTTAAATAAATCAACGCATGTTAAAAATTTAATAACCTGAATACATGATAGTCTAATTCTTGCATGAGTATAGTCCTGGAATCCTGTAATTTTTCTCTACATGACCATGTTCCTGAATCCATGATTTTCTCCTGATAAATTACTATTACTGTTCCATGACCTGATTATTGTAATAATTGAAATAACGCCCTGACCTAAGGCGTCATATTTTAATTAAACGCCCTTTCAAAGAGGCGTCATAACATGAAATAACGCCCTTATTACAGTCGTCATTTTAAATTGTAATATTTTACTCCTGTGACAATTCCTGAAAATATATTATAATGATGTAATATTCTAGAAAATATGTTAAACAGTGACTGTTTGCGCAGTCGTTATAACTTGAAATAGCGACCCAGGATAAGGCGTTGTTTTGAAAAATACTGAAATAATAATTTCTTGAAATCTGTGATAATATTGAATTAGCGATAGAGTAAACAGGCGCTATATCTTGAAATAGCGACCGGGATTAAGGCGCTATTTTCCTGATTACTATTTTCCGTGAGTTTTACAGTAACCTGTCATCAAGGTTATCTATTTCAGACACTATATTCCAGTCCGTGAATATAGTCTCACGTTTCTCGATGTTTTATATCGATTACATCTCAACTCTCCGTGACTTATAAGCTCTCCATTAGACATTCTGTTTCTTTGGACTAGTGAGTTTGTCATAGAGACCTCCGTTAGTCTCCGCTAGCCTTGGATTCTCTCAAGGCAGCCGAGCAGGTTGTACCCTCAAAACCTATGATACTTGATTTTTACCATGTCATTTTGATATGGTATACCGGCCCTCATGAATGGCTAAGTAGCTATCATGAGAAAATCTTTAATGGAATGGGGAAAATCATGCCATTAATATCTTTAAGAGTTATGTGTCATGGACACTAATTCTTTCAGCTTGATCTTGTCAAGGGCAAGTATTCGCGTTCCCCGTATCTCCCTTACGTCCGGGTCAAGGGGAGATGCTACCGTATTTTTGTCAGAAATAATAATATGATAAGGACAAAAGGGAGCAACAAAGAAATGAAATAATCAACAATAAAATACTTTAACTAAGGCAAAAGAACTGGGGGTAACATGAAGAGAACCGGGCTAAACAATGGCTGAGTACCTTGAACACTCGTACCAGAAGGAGGAAGGAACAGAGGATGGTTAAAAGATAGAGAGAGGGAACCCTCATGAACTATACAAAAAATCAATCAAAAGGGGTGGGGGGGGAGAGAAGAAGAAAAGAAGAAATGAAAGGCCTTGAAGGAATGAAGAGGAGTGAGCCTTTCACAATCCTCCGTCGATACAGCCCCGGCTTGGCCTCCCCGACACCCTCCTTCCCCGGCACGCTCCGCGCGAGCCATGGCCAGCACACCTTCCCTTACCCTTCGCCGGCACACTCCTTGATTGGTGCACCCCCCTTTGCTAAGCCTATTCCCCGGCGCACCCTTTTGGTGCCTTCGCTGGCTCACTAACCCCAACACGTCGGCACACCCTTCCTGGCCCCTTCCCCAGCACACTCTTCATCCCAACTTCCACCGACATACCCCAGCCATCCCTTGGCATCCTAGTCCGGCACAGCCCCACCTGTGTCGACCTTACCCATGCATAGCCCCCACCTACACTGACATTGGCCTTGCATGCACGGACCCTGCATGGACCTCAAGCTCCTAGTTGCACGGACCCTGCATGGACTCACCCAAACTTGCATGGACCCCGTTCCTACCTTGCATGCACCTGCACAGACCTTTCATGGACTTAGCCCAAGACCTGCATGGACATTGTCCAAACCTACACGGAATTGCATGAACATACATGCACCTTACCTGCACTGCATGGACTCACTCTCAAACTTGAATCTGCATGGACTTCGTATCCAAACTGCACGGACCTTGGCCTTGACCCCATGCATATGCACGAACTTGCCCAACCACACGCGGACTCAACCCCCAATACATGCACGGACCTTGCCCTTAACCCCGTGCATATGCACGGACTTGCCCAATCATGCACGGACTTTATTTATACCTGCATGGAACCTGCGCGGACTTAGCCATGTACATATGCACAGACTTTGTCCAAAACATGCACTGACTTTATCAAATATGCACGGACTTTGTTTATACCTGCATGGACTTCATCCAGAACCTGCATGGACTTAGCCCTGTACATCTGCACGGACTTCGTCCAAAACCTGCACGGACTTGCTTGAATATGCACCCCCCTTTCTCTTCCTCTCTTTCCTTCTGCTTCCTCCCCGTTTTCTTCTTCTCCTTATTCTCCTTTCTCTTTTTTGTCCGACGGAGAGACAGAGCCCTAGGGCCCCCTCTCTCCCCCTCATTCTTCTTCCCCTCCCCCTCTTCCTCTCATTCTCTCCTCTTTCTCTTCTTCCCTCTCGTCTCCGGCGCTGGGATGGCCGCCGGGAGTGTGTGCCGGGGATGGGGGCGTCGGGGTGCGCCGGCGAGGGTTTCTGTTGGGGTAGTGTACCAGGGACGGTTTTAATGGAGAGCGTGCCGGCTAGGGCACGGGGGGGGCATGAGCATGCCGGTGAGCGAAAGGGGGCGCAAGTGTGCCGGGGAAGGCGTGGGAGCATGCCGCTGAGGACCCCCTTCGGGTGTGCCAGGGAAGGCACGGGAGCGTGCCGCTGAGGACCCCCTTCGGGTGTGCCGGTGAAGGCCTCGAGCGAGTGTGCCGGCGAAGGCTCCACTGGGTGTGCCGGTGAAGTGCTTCACACCCAGTGTGCCGTTGAAGGGTTGTGGGCTATTCTTTGAGTGAAGGACTTATGGTGTTGCCCTACGGGGCTCACCACCACTTTGCTGGGGCCGTCACTCCTTGTGGGCGCGCACCCGTGTTTCCCCTTACGCCTATGGCCTAATATCTCAACCCACTCTCTCTCTCCTCACTCTCTCATAACACACTCTCTCTCCACCTCACGCTCTCTCTCTCCATCTCACACGTTCTCTCTCCTCCAACCCCTATTCGCTCAGCTCGCTATCCAAACGGACCCCGGTCAATGCATGAGAGGTACTGACGGGACGGGCTTGACCCGAGGATCGCGCCAGTACCCTTCTTCCCTCGGAACGTGGAGCGTGGAGACGCGTACGAGCAAGAAGACGATGTGGCCCTCGTTGCCCGATCTGTACCGATTCACGATCTTCGCCGCGCAAAAGGTAGGGGATCAGACTCCTTATCTCGCCAGGAATCAGTTGACGCCCTCTGCGTCGCCATCTGTCGCCATCTTCCTCATTTTCTGTGCATTCTTATTTTTGGAGATTTTGGGGTTTTATTCTCAGTTTACATGCCTCTCGCATTTTCTGGTCTAGATGGCCGCTGATCAAAGCCGGAGAGGTGCCTTTGGATTGGTCATGTCGTGAGGATCACGTTGACGCCCACCTTTCCTCGATTCGTGGAGCGTGGAGTTGAGTCGGACCGTGAGGCGTCGCGTCGCCCTCTTGTCGGTTCGCTGTTGTATCATCGTTTTCATCATCATCCAGGTAGGGGGATGGATACCTTATCACGCTAGGACACCGTCGGTACCACTTACGACGTGGCCTGACGCTTGTTGCCTCGTATTTCATGCATGTTCTTAATTAGTACATTTTTAATCTTTTAATACATTAAATTACTTTTTAATTGTTGAAATCAATTCCATGGACATCATATTTCATTTCTAGTGGCATGCATAGGCTTGAATGGTTGGTATGGGTTGGCAGGATTAGTTAGTTCTGTTTTCCGCTGCGTTCCCCGTCGATTTCGATCGATCAGGAATGGGTTCCGATTCCGAACTCTGGAGTCCTGAAACCCAGGCGACATAACGCGCCACCCCTGGTGCGCTATGGTCGTTTAACGCATCCCTATAGGTGCATTATATCATCCGTGTCTGAGTTTTTTGTGGATTGTCATGTTCGGGTGGCTTTAACATGCCTCGCCTGGTGCGTTATAGTCCCTGTGCATTGAGTTAAAGGTCCATTGCCTTTAATGCTCCTACCATTATGCGTTAAACTCATATGACATCACTATTGAGTTGCGTTATATTCATGTTTTCCTGTGGATTCCAGTCATTCTAGAGGGCATAACGACCCATGAGAGGTGCGTTATGTTCACTATAATGCCCCACCCTTGGTCCGTTATATTCCCCATCATTGGTGTTATGCGCCAGTTGACTTTAACGCCCTTGCGCCAATGCGTTATAGTCCTGTAGCGTGCCTGCCTTGGTGCGTTAAAGTTCCGTTTCCATGTGGATTTTCTGAGTTCTATGAAGCATAGCGGTCCTTCCATTGTCTGTTATGGTGTGTAACGGGGTGCTTCCAGTCCGTTATATACCTGGAGATTTCAAAAGCATGTATGTGTAATTTCTAATGAATTTCATGTTCCATATGCACCATGTTTAAAATATTTAGTACACTATGGCATTATTTTATATCTCATAAGAGTAGCTTTCTCTTTCCTTGTGATGGAACTACTAGTCGTAGCTCGACGACGTCCATGTCGGCCCACCCGGGAGAGGTGGCGGGGTATTCCTATTATACGATTTGTAAGCTAGTTTCCGTGGGCACTCTCGCATAGTCAGTAGCCTCCTACTAGGAGGGAAAACTAGCTAGAGGCCTGGCTCAAGGTGATGGGTCAGTGTGTGCACACGTGGTCAAAGGCTTGGACTGACGCTGACGAGTATTACTCTGATTAGTCACTCGGTGCAGTACTGTTGTGTCACTCGCTTGTCACGAGCTTGACTGCAAGGTGCTTGAGACGTAGTGTAAGACGTCAGTGGACGCATCTGGTTTCTTCTTTCTGGTGGTCTTCCTTCCTCCTATCTGGACGTGTCGACACCATCACGTTCGTGCTAGAACAGATCTGAAACCGGAAGCGCCCGCCTTTCAAGATCCACAACCGATCGTGGAGGATCCGATCGTACTTGAAAATCCTTCTGGCAGCCTACCTTTTTAGCGGAACTGATCGAATGCCAAAAGAATCTTCCAGGAGTGGGTCCCCTTTGCAGATTTGGTTCCCTACCTACCCACGTACATGGTGCACACGATGAAAAAGGACAAGGGAGTGTTGAAGTAAATGAGGAATGGGGAGTGCGATGTCCTGCGCATGGTTCTTTTGGAGAAGATAAGGTCAGAGATATCTTGAGGCACAAGAAGAGAGTTCGAGCTCTCTAGGAAGAAGTGAAGAAAAAGAGAAACAAGAGAAGGAGAGCAAGAGTTGTAAAGAAGCCTTCTGGGAGAGATTTGATCTTCCTCTTGCCGCTGGCATTACTGCAACAGGGCAGATTGTCTTCTTCATCTTTCGGTGTTCTCACGGCAAGGAAGACAGCATCATCAAGTGCCTGTGAAAGCTGCGAAGCTGGTCCTTCCTTCCTCTCGCGTTCGCGGTGAAGACCCAGAAAGTAGAAGAGGAGATTCCAGACTTTGTCCAGCTCTCACCCTGACAGGAGTTCTCTTCTCCCATAGAACACCATAGCCATACTTTGTCTGGTTACCTTGTTTTTGTTTTGTTTTTCTCAAAACAAATACTCTCATATAGCTCCCTACTTGCGTGTAGGAAGGCAGACAGTGTGTTCACTAGTCTATGGGATTTGGGTTATATACCCTCAAGCTGTTTGGCAGCGGTTTGGAGAGAGCTTTTCTCTCTGTTTGAAGCTGTGAATCAGCGGGAGTGCTCGTGCTCTAGTGAAGTCTCACTCAGTTGAGTGAGGGGTGGATGTAGGTCTCTGGATAGAGACCAAACCACCTTAAATTCTAGCATCTCTGTGGTTTGTTCTTTCTTTTGTCGTGTCGCTAGATGCTTGTGTAGGAATGCTATCAATCTTCATCCTTGCGTTTAGCCTTTTAGCTTGCAAGTGTTCCTGCTTTAGTGAGCTTTAGCTTTTATCTAGTGATTATTTCCGAAAAGAAGGGGTTGATCTATTCACCCCTTCCCTCTAGATCCGCCTATCAATACATATCACATGGTATCAGAGCATGTCTCTCTGAATGTGGTCTAACGACCTTGAGAGAAGTGGTGATATGGCGGCTAAAGGCCATATGCCCGATGGGCACTCTATAACTAGACCTCCCTTCTTCTCTGGGACTAACTACCCGTATTGGAAAAACTGCATGCAGATTTTTATTAGAGCCCAGGATCATGAGATCTGGCGGGTGATTAGTAAAGGCCCATTTGAGCTACCTGAAGATGAGGATACAGGGACCAAGGAGCAGATAAGAAGATTAACGTTAAATTGGGGTGCCAAGCACATAATGCAATGCTCCCTTCATCCAATAGAATTCTCAAGAGTGTCTACATGCGTCACTACAAAAGAAATGTGGGACTATCTTGAGGTAATATATGAAGGGACATCATAGGTATGTGAGACTAAAGTAAATATGCTAGTTCCTGAATATGAAAAAATCAGAATGAGACCTGACGAGTCTATTTTAGATATGTATGCTAGGCTAACCATGCTCACTAATGGATTAACTGAGCTAGGTAAGACCTATTCCGAGCAAGAGATTGTGAGAAAGATACTAAGATCCCTAACTCCTGCATGGCATACAAAGGCAACCGTGGTCGAAGAATCAAAGGACTTGGCAACCACCAAAGTAGAGGAACTCATTAGGTCTCTAATGACCTTTTGGTGCGGACACCCGAGCACATGAGCGGCCCGGTTCAGGGAGCCGTCGGTACCACACACAGAGCACCACGCGAGCCACGATCGCGTCCCTTTGGCTCGGAGACAGTCAGGAGCCCCCCCCTTGAGTCTTGGTATTTAGACTGGGACCTCTCGTCGAGGTCATTTGAACCAATAAACTCTTCTCTCCGTCCCTTCGGGCGACGAACCACTCCACCTCATGCTCTCTCTCTCTCCATCCCACGTTCTCTCGCCTCCAACCCCCATTTCCTCGGTTCACGGTCCAAACGAACTCCGATCGATGCGTGGGAGGTACTGATGGGATGGGCTCGACGTGAGGATCACGCCAATACCCTTCTTCCCTCGGATCGTGGAGCGTGGAGACGGGTGTGAGCTAGAAGACGGCATGGCCCCCATTGCCCGATCGGCACCGATTCATGGTCTTCGCCGCGTAAAAGGTTGAGGATCAGACTCCTCATCTTTCCAGGAATCCATTGATGCCCTCTGCGTCGCCATCCGTCCCCATCTTCCTTGATTTCTGTGCATTTCTTCTTTTAGGTGATTTTAGGGTTTATTCTCGATTTGCATGCCTCTCTCGTTTCTTGGTCCAGATGGCCACTGATCGAAGCCGGAGAGATACCGTTGGATTGGTCGCATCGCGAGGATCACGTTGACACCCACCTTTTCTCGATTCGCAGAACGTGGAGTCAAGCCGGGTCGGGAAGCGTCGTGTCGCCCTCTCGCCGGTTCACCATCGTATCATCATTTTCATCGTCATCCAGGTAGGGGATGGATACTCTATCTCGTTAAGACACTGCCGGTACCACTTGCGCCGTGGTCCAACGCCCGTTACCTCGTATTTCGTGCATATTTCTATTTAGTGCATTTTAATTCACTTTTAGCCTTTTTATGTTGAAATTAATTCCATGGGCATCGTATTTCATTTCTAGTGGCATGCTTAGGCTTGTATGATCGGTATGGGTTGGTAGGTTCAGCAGGTTTTGTATTCCGCCGCGTCCCTCGTCGATTTCGATCGATCGGGAGGGGTTTCCAATTCTGAACTCCGGAGTCGCGAAACCTAGGTGACATAATGCGCCTGCCCCGGTGCATTATGGTCATTTAACGCATCCCTGCTAGTGCATTATATCATTCGTGTCTGAGTGGATTTTCATGTTCGGGTGGCTTTAACGCGCCCCTCTTGGTGAGTTATAGTCCCGTTGTCTTTAGTTAAAGGTCCTTTGCCTTTAACGCCCCTTCCCCTATGCGTTAAATTCATATGGCGCCCCTGTTGAGGTGTGTTATGTACCATGGTTCCCTGTGGATTTTGAACATTCTGGTGGGCATAACGGCCCATGAGAGGTGTGTTATGTTCACTATGACGCCCCACCCTTGGTCCGTTATATCCCCTGTCAGTTGTGTTATGTGCGTGTTGACTTTAACGCCCTTGATCTAGTGCGTTATAGTCCTATAGCCCACCTACCCTGGTGCGTTATAGTCTGGTTTTCCTGTGGATTTCTTAAGTTCGGTGAAGTATAGCGGTCCTTCCCTGGTCCGTTATGGTGTGTAACGGGGTGCTTCCAATTCGTTATATACCTGGAGATTTCAAAAGTATGCATGTATAATTTCTAATGCAATTCATGTTCCAAGTGCGTCATATTTAAAATATTTTATATATTGTGGCATTCTTCTACATCCCAAAAGAGTAGCTTTCTCTTTCCTTGTGATGGAATCAATAGTCATAGCTTGACGACATCTGTGTCGGCCCACCTGGGAGAGGTGGCGGCGTATTCCCATTATATGGTTTGTAAGCTAGTTTCCGTGGGCCCTCTTGCATAGTCAGTAGCATCCTACTGGGAGGGAAAACTAGCGAGAGGTTTGGCTCAAGGCGATGGGTCAGTGTGTGCACACGTGATCAGAGGCTTGGACTAACGCTAACGAGCATTACTCTGATTAGTCACTCAGTGCGGTACTATTGTGTCACTCGCTTGTCACGAGCTTGACTATGAGGTGCTTGAGACGCAGTGTAAGACGTCAGTGGACGCATCTGGTTTCTTCTTTCTGGTGGTCTTCCTTCCTCCTAAATGGTTAATTCGGGACATCAAAAAATAATGAATAAGAGAAATGACGCAACTTGCGGGCTAAAAACGGGTGTCAGCAGTCGGTATTTCTCATTTTTCTTATACTGTAATCCGACAGGGATATTGGTGGTCCACCCTACAACAAGATTGTCTCGAATATGTCCGGAGGTGCCCCCAATGCTAGACATTCTCCAACCTGCACCACCAACTAGCTACATAGGTACATACCTTGATGGAGCCTCGACCATTTGCTCAGTGGGGGATTGACATACTGGGCCCTTTCCCTAAAGTTCAAGGGAGGAAGAAGTTCATCATGGTCGCTATCGACTATTTCACCAAATGGGTCGATGCAGAGCCACTGGAAAAAATCAAAAGTGACGCAACCTAAAAATTTGTGCTGCGAAATATCATATGCCGGTTTGGGATCTCACAAGTTCTCATAACCGACAATGGCAGACAATTTGCAAGCACTGCCTTCCAGGGAAAATGCTCAGAGCTGGGGATATGGAATCACTATATTTCGGTGGGACACCCTCAAGCCAACGGATTGGTGGAAAATGCCAACAAGATGCTCCTCCATGGCATCAAGACTCGACTAGAACAGGCAGGAGATTCGTGGGCAGATTCCATTCCGAGCATCCTTTGGGTACACCGGACTACCGCCAGAGCTACTATGGGCAAGACACCCTTCCACCTCATGTACAGAACAGAGGCAGTAATTCCAGTATAAATCTCCAACCCGTCACTTCGTGTGGGACACTTTGGCGAGGCCAGGAACAACCAAGCCATACGAGAGAACTTGGATCTGCTCGAGAAGGATAGAGTACGCACCCAAGTAAGACTCGTAGCCCATCAACAAAAGCTGGCCTAGTACTACAACACTCACGTAAAAGAATGGCACTTCCTCCCTGGAGATCTAGTACTACGGCGAGCAACCATGGCGGACCCTAGAGTTGCCATGGGAAAACTTGCACCCAACTGGGAAGGCCCATACTAGGTAGCGGAAGCACTGGGCAAGGGTGCATACAAGCTGACGACGCTAGGGGGGGCAAGAGGTACCCAGGACATGGAAATCTATAAATCTTAGAAAGTTTTATCAATGAAGCTCTTCATTAACGAATCCAGAGAAGCATCGCTAGCTGTATTCGAACGAAGAGGTAACCTAAGGGTTCACTAGAGGAGAGCACCATTCTCATTGAAAACGAGAGGTAACCTAAAGGTTCCCTAAAGGCGAGCACTGCTCCCCTTGAAAATAAGAGGTAACCCATGGGTTTCCTAGAGGCGAGCACCGCTCCCCTTGAAAATGAGGAAGTAACCTAAGGGTTCCCTAGAGGCGAGCACCGCTCCCCTTGAAAATGAGAGGTAACCCATGAGTTCCCTAGAGGCGAGCACCGCTCCCCTTGAAAACGAGAGGTAACCTATGGGTTCCCTAGAGGTGAGCAACGCTCCCCTTGAAAACGAGGAGGTAACCTAAAGGTTTCCTAGAGGCGAATATCACTCCCCTTGAAAATGAGAAGGTAACCTATGGGTTCCCTAGAGGCGAGCACTGCTCCCCATGAAAACGAGAGGTAACCTACGGGTTCCCTAGAGGAGAGCACCGCTCCCCTTGAAAACCACGGTGACCTTGAGGTCTCCAAAAGGCGGGCACTCATACCCCCTCAAAAATGACGGCAGTAGTGGGAAGACCCAGGGGAGGACACGATGTCAGTGAGGGATCAGAAAGACTAGTATGAGCACGTAAACTAAAGATAGCAGCATTGCCTGCCCCCACAAAAATCTCCCATCAAGAGGTATACATCGACATGGACTCAAACTAGAAGATTTTATTTCCTTAGTCAAAATACAAGCTGCCAAAGTCTGACAAGCTGCTCTCATGTGGCCAACCGACAAGCATATACAAGACTAGCCCAGCCACGGTAGCACACGTTGATCTAGCTTCTAGCATCTCGTCCATTGAGCACCACCTCCGGTCACCTGCTAGGCACCATGGCGATGACCCCCCACGGGCAACTGCCTTGCGACCCATCTGTTCTGTGGATGGGGACCAGATAGAGAAGTCGAACACGAGGAGGCTTGCACCAAGGAAAAGAGCTGGACCCTCCAGGTTGACCAGCTAATTGGCCATGCTTGCAAGCTAGCAAAAGAAGTTCGATGGTCCCCCGCCATCATCAACGGGAGGCAGTGGAGCAACGAGGTCAATGTCGGCCAGCCAATTGGCCATGCTTGCAAACTGGTAGATGGAGGCTAGTTCTCCCACCCGCCATCGGTGACGGAAGACAGCAGAGCAACGAGGCCGATGCCGGCCAGCCACCTGGCCATACCCGTAAGCTGGCAAAAGGAGGATGGCTTCCATGCCTGCTATCACCACCACCCATAAAAAGACAGACACTCCCTCCAGCAAGGGGAAACAGCTCATCATACGCCTGTAGATCAAAAGAAGAAATGATTGGAAAATAGCCGCATGATGCAAAGGCGAAGAGGACGAGAAGAAAAGGAGTATTATTCATATACAAAGGGGAGGATTACAAAAAGAGATCTCGTCCCTCTAAGGATGAAACTTCTCTGGCTCAAGGAGAAGGATTCCTCGACCAGAATACAGGCGGTTGACCTTCTCCAAGGCCTCCCGCCAGCTGTCCAAGTACCTGAGCCTGTATTGCTTGGAAGCAGCGTCACCGACCTCTCCTGGTGCCGGCCATAGTGGTCAGGGTGCCGGTAGTGGCTTCCTCCGATGACACAGGCTTTGGCGCAGGATCTACAATGACCCATCATCAGATGAAGTGCCAGACTGCTCCGAAGACATCTAACAAGGACTCCCTTTGTATGGCCCAGCAAACTGAGGACGCCTGGATGGTGTAACAAGACCCGCTATTTATAGTGGGAAGTGAATGTCCCCAAAGCAAGGAGGAGTCCTACCGCCTCTTCATATCTGTAGAAACTAAAGCGATGGTTCCTGAAGGTCATGCCCTCTCAGGGCAGCCCCTGAGGCGCCACTCCGTATTCCCAGGAGATCCCAATGTAGGCAAAGAAAGTAAAATATGTGGCAAACCCACAGAGATTCCAGAGTTTACGAAAAAGAAGAAAGTTATCCATTCAAAAGATGAAAGAGTTACAAATAGAGGCAACCACCTCAATATAGTGACAGGGAAAATCTACTCGAAAAAGGAAGGAAAATAGTAGATATCTGCTCAGGCACTTGCCCTAGTAGTGATGTCACGTGACCCGTCACCTTCGGACTCACGCACAGGAGTAGCTTCCACGACGGGTGGATCATCCATCAAGTCAACCAGACATTCCTCCACCAACGAGGCATCCTCGGTTGCTCGCCTATTGGTACTCGGCTATGGCCCCTGCTCCTCGGCCCCAGCCTCCTCGCTGCCAAGTTCCACCTCGCCGCCATTGGTCTCGGCACCATAAGGCATTGAGGGAGGAGGGAGAAGAGGCGCCAACGTCCCCGAGCTCTTAGCCACGGCCTGCATGGCAGCCACCCAACCCTCCTTGAAGCCGCGATCACGCGTCAGACTAAAGATCTCTAGGGCCGCCGAGGTCAGCTCATCTCGGTAAGCCGAGGATGAGTAAAAATTATCCACCGCCTCCTCACCGACGATTGACATCGACGAGCGTAGCTCCACCAGCTGCGCCTCAACCTCTTGAGCCTGAAGCTCGATGGTCTTCGCCTGCATCCCCAATCTGGACGCATGGGCCTCGGCTGTCTCAACTCCAACCCGGAAGAAATCATGGTCCCTCTCCATCTCGACGAGGGCCCATCCCACCTGCTCCAACTACTCTCGGAGCGTAGTAGCCTCCGCCTCAGATGCCTCCAAGCATCCCTCCAGCGTCTCACACTTGGTCGTCAAACCTGCCTATCCGGCCCGACTAGTCTCCAAGTCCCCTGCGACGCCGTCAAAGTGGTACTGGCACAAACTAGACACCCTGGCAAGCGCAACTAAGTTCTTCGCCTCCAAATCTGCCAGCTCGCCTTGGGCCCCAAGCCCAAGCCCCTTGGTTCGGTCTTGGGGGTGCATGGTCTTGTTAATAAGGGCCTTCGCCTCCATCTAGTGGTGAGACTTGTGGATGGACTCTTCCGGCGATAGAAAGCGAGGACCCAAAGGAATGGCTAGCGGCAGGAGACGAGCCCTCCTCTCCTCTAGACTGAGTGAATCATCGTCAAGGGTGAGGGCCTTGCCCTTATCCAGAGCCTCCCTCTTGGGAGTGGGCGCCAGGGGGGCGACCGCAGGATCAGTGGCTGGCGGGGGCGTAGGAGGAACCTCAGGAGGAGGTGGAATCTTAGACGGCGACAACGATGCGGTCCAACCATGGACTGAAGCAAAAGCTCTACTCCTCTTCTTCAGACGATGTTGGCCATCCAACGCCGTTGACTCGTCTACATCCAGCGGAATGTGACCACCGCCAAGCATGATGGA
The DNA here is from genome assembly GCA_024336825.1 of Amorphophallus titanum. Classification (NCBI taxonomy): domain Eukaryota; kingdom Viridiplantae; phylum Streptophyta; class Magnoliopsida; order Alismatales; family Araceae; genus Amorphophallus; species Amorphophallus titanum. Next base: position 10,191,108 of record JANBPO010002057.1, read on the forward strand.
CTCCGCCTCAGCAACACTGGCGGCACCCTCGGAGATCTCCCTCCGAACACTCGACCCTCCACTGGCTGCAGGCACTGCGGAAGAACGCCCGTGCTTTTGATAAGCTGGTCAAAGGATGAGAATTCAAGAAAGGAGACCTAGTAATGGTCAAAAGAAGAGAAGTAATGGCCTCCAACCCTAAAGGGAAGTTGGTTGAAAACTGGGTTGGACCATATGTCATTCGCCGAGTATACGAAGGGGGTGCCTACATCTTGGTAGACCATAAAGGAGTCATCCAATTCTCCCCCCTCAATGGAAAGCATATGAAGCTGTACCACACGGCGCAACCGGCATTCCCTGAATGACTGGAACACCTTCTTCCTTGGTCTAGCGGCACTCTGCCCTGATCAAGCCACCTTTTTCTTGGTCTAACGGTACTCTGCCCTGGTCGAGCTACCTTTTCCTTGGTCTAGCGACACTCCGCCCTGATCAAGCTACCTTTTCCTTGGTCTACCGACACTCCGCCCTGGCCGAGCTACCTTTTCCTTGGTCTAGCGGCACTCCGCCCTGATCAAGCTACCTTTTCCTTGGTCTAGCGGCACTCCGCCCTGGCCGAGCTGCCCTTCTCCTTGGTCTAGTGGCATTCCGTCCTGATCAAGCTACTTTTCCTTGGTCTAGCGACACTCCGCCCTAGCCGAGCTACCATTCTCCTTGGTCTAGTGGCATTCCGCCCTGGCCAAGCTACCTTTTCCTTGGTCTAGTGACACTCTGCCCTGACTGAGCTACCCTTTCCCTTGGTCCAGTGGCACTCCGCCCTGATCGAGCTACCTTCTACCTTAGTCTAGTGGCACTCCACCCTGATCGAGCTACCGACACCTTGGTCTAGTGGCACTCCACCCTGATCAAACTACCTCCATCTTGGTTTAGTGGCACCTTGCCCTAACCAAGCACTCATAAAATAAACGACGTCGCCATTACGGGCCTTACGCCCAAATCGGCAGAAACTCCTCCTTTGCGTTAGCATTACTTCTTGCTAACGAATAAACCCACCTCGGAATGAGACTCCGCGTCTTAGCCGACTTCTATACAATGTCGCCACTACAGACCTTACGTCTGAGATGGCAAAGAATCTCTCCTTGCGTTGGCATTATTTCTTTGCTGACGAATAAACCCCCCTCTACATCGGCGCAAGGCCCTGTGCCCTAGCCAACAGTCATCTGCTACTATCAGCAGTCAGATACTACGGGTCGACATGCTGATCATTTCCCCTCATATGCACAAAAAAATTACATACAAGATGGGGTTAAAAATAGAGATATCCCACCGGCCTTGTTCCCACATTAGGATGAGGGCAAGAATGGCTATAATCTGGCTGTGGCGAAAACCTGCAAGGGCGCTGTAGGCAAAATCGGGTACCCCGCCACGTGAAAATCTAAAAGGGTGCGTGGGCAAAAGCATGAGGGGGCTGGCTTCGTTGAAAACCCAAAAGGGCGCTTAAGCCAGTAAAGTGGTAATCTAAAAAAAAATCCTCTTTCCTCTTAGTGAAACTCCAGAAAGGACAATCATCAGAAGTCCCACCGAAAATCCCTTAACAAACTTATGTTCGACCCTCCTCATCATCGACGAGACCGGTCAACTTCTACCCTTAACTTGGACATTTTGTCCTTATTAATGAATCTATCCTTTGCTTCGGCATGTAACCCATGTCGATGAACAAACCTATGTTCGATCCTCGTCATCATCAGCGAGATCGATCGACCTTTACCCTTAACTTGGACCTTTTGTCCTTATTAATGAATCTACATTTGCTTCGGCATGTAACCCATGTCGATGAATAAACATGTGTTCGACCCTCGTCATCATCGGCGAGACCGGTCGACTTCTACCCTTAACTTGGACCTTTCGTCATTGTTAATGAATCTACCATTGCTTCGGTATGTAACCCATGTCGATGAACAAACCTATGTTCGACCCTCATCATCATCGGTGAGATCGGTCGATCTCTACCCTTAACTTGGACCTTTCATCCTTGTTAATGAATCTACCGTATGGTGCATTCGACGACGAAGTCGGCGAGAGCCTGAGCTTTGATCACAGTCCTCTATCAGAATTTGACGTTGAATTCTCCCAACTCGATAACCCACTTGACCAGTCTTCCAGAAGCGTCGGAGTTCTGGAGGATTTGGCGGAGCGGCTGGTCGGTGAGGACGACGATTGGGTGAGCCAAGAAGTATGGTCGTAGCTTGCGAGCGACCGTAATGAGTGCTAGGGCGAACTTCTCAGCTCGCGAGTACCGGGATTTCGGCCCTTGTAGCGCTCGACTGACGTAGTAGACAGGCTTCATGACCCATGCTTCTTCCTGTGTGAGCACGGCACTCATTGTGCTCAGCATCACAGAAAGGTACAGGAGTAGCTGTTCTCCCCTTTGTGGTTTGGCGAGGACGGGAGGGATTGTCAGGTAGCGTTTTAATTCTTCGAACGTCTACTCACACTCTTAATCCCAGTCGATCTATCCTTTCTTCTCCGACGGCTGATTGGCTTATTTGATCAACCGAAAAAAGGGGAGACACCGTTTAACGGCTCGAGATAGGAACCGAGCCAAGGTGGCGACGCGCCCGATGAGGCACTGTACGTCCCTCACTCGCCCTGGTCGCTGCATTTCCAGCACTGATCATATTTGGTCGGGGTTGGCTTCGATCCCCCGGTGGGTGACGAGGAAGCCCAGAAACTTTCCTGACCATACTCCAAATGCACATTTAGCAGGGTTGAGCTTTATATTGTACCTTCTGAGCGTGGTAAAGGTCTCCGCCAAGTCGCCCAAGTACTCGGCGGCTTGGAGGCTTTTTACAAGCATGTCGTCGATATATACCTCCATGTTGCGGCCAATCTATGAGTCGAACATGTGGCTAACGAGGCATTGGTAGGTTGCCCTACGTTCTTCAACCCAAATGGCATTTGAGTGTAGCAGTATAGGCCGTGATCGATGACGAATGCGGTCTTGTCCAGGTCGGGCTTGTGCATGCTGATCTGGTGACAGCCGGAGTAGGCATCTAAAAAGCTCAGCATTTCATGCCCGGCCGTCACGTTGACTAGCTGGTCGATCCGTGGCATGGGAAAGTGATCCTTGGGTGTAGCTTTGTTGAGATCGGTGTTGTGGCGACCTAGGATCCAAGTGCCGAAAAGGAACTGGCGCAACTCGAACCTCGGCCTGCCTCCCACGAGCCCGAAGACTCGGAAGGGAAAAAGGATGGTGTGAGGGTGTGTAAGAAGCTAAAGTAACTATAGAGATAGCACAATAAGTAACTAAATAATAACGTAAAAATTAAATAAATAATTAAACTTCTACAAGGTCCAGTACATCTCATGTCCAAAATAGAAGTACATTCAACTGAAAGAAAGGTACAAGTACACGGGGCATACCTCGGCTCTGGCAACTAGCACTAACCTCGGCTACTGGAACCGCGCTGAACACCTGTCGCACCACCTGAAGTGTCGGCCTCACCTGAAACACGGTGAAAACACGTAGGGAATGAGCCTCATTTCACAGGCTCAGTAGGGATCCCCCGAACCCTACCTCGCACGGAAAAACCCGGTGCTACAGTAGTAAAACTAACCCTACAATGCAGTAAAGTTACTCTAGCTAATAGGAGTACGGTAGAACCAACGAGCTAGAATAAATAGACGAAAAAACCATCTATTCTAACAGTACCATACTACTGAACCTCGATCTAGCAACCTCAAGTCTGAAACTACTAGGAGACAGGAGCACTACCCACTAGAAGAATGACCGGATGCGTCCCCTGACGTCTTATACCGCGCCACAAGTGTCTAGCTACAACGCCCCGGGCGCGAGACTCAGACACGCACAAGTACCACAACAAGGACTAGTTGGGGTCACGCTAGTCAGTGCGTGTCCTAAGCCCCCAACTACGTGTGCACACACAGACCATCTGCTCTAGGTCGGGTCCTCTAGCTAGTTTTCCCCATCTAACCACCCTAATGACACTCAAACATAGGTAAATGACTCATTAACCTAGGTACATGACTCAAATAAAAGGGAAATACAATGATATGACTCTCATCAAAATAAAAAAATACATCATATGACTCAAAATAGATAACTAGACAATGCTAGATGTGTCCGAGGCGAGGAGATGAGCCATGAGTGTGGGCAAGGGGTGGTGATGTCCCCATCAAGTAGTCAATGGTGACAATCAGGAACTTGTTCCTCCCTTCGGCCTCTAGGAAGGTACCCAGTATGTCCACCCCCCACTGAGCAAATGGGCGAGGCTCCATTAGTACATGCAGTTGTGTCGCCGGCTGATGGTGTAGGTTGGAGAACTTTTGACATTGTGGGCACTTCCGAAGGTAGTCATGGCAATCTTGCTACAAAGTCAGCCGACACCAATATCCATGCCGGATTAGGGTCCGTGCGAGTGCTCACCCTCCTACCTGACTCCCGCGGAGTCCTTCGTGTACTTTCTGTACAGCTTGCTTGGCTTTCATAGGGCATGAGCACTTTAGCCGCGGAGCTGAAAGTGATTGCCTATACAGGCGGCCATTATCCATTGTGAAGTGCGTTGCGCGTGCTCGCCTACGGAGGGCCTTGGCATGGTTGCTCGAAAGTTGTTATCATAGGAGGAAGTCCAAGAGCGGGTCCATCCACGAAGGTTCATAGTCGATGGGATTCACCTAGGGCATTGGTTCTTCCATGCTCGGCCCCGACAGTTCCTCTATTAAGAAGGATCTCAAGCAGGCGGTTGTTGTTGAAGACTCTAGGCGAGATAGAGGGTCAGTTTAGACATTCTCTTCCCTCGGGATATGCACTATCTCAAAACGAGAGAACTCTGAGGCTGCTACCTTGGCCTTCTCAAGGTATTTGATCATGGCTGGCTCTCGGCCTTCGAATTTACCTTTGACTTGGTTGGTGATGAGCATGGAGTCATTGTAGGCTCGCACGTTGTTCGCCGCTTGGTGCTTTGCCATTCGTAGCCCCGAAAGGAGCACTTCATATTCAGCCATGTTATTCATGATTGGGAAGTTGAATTAGAGGTCATATTGTAGCTCTACGCCCTCTAGAGATAGTAGGACCAATCCCACCCCGTTCCCAGTGGCACAGCATGAACCATCAATGTAAGGTTCCCATGTTCGTCCTAGGGACTACTCAAGTGACCCCTCTTCGGGGATCGTGCATTCGACGACAAAATTGGTGAGGGCCTGGGCCTTGATCGTAGTCTGTGGATGGAACTTTATGTTGAACTCGCCCAATTCAATGGCCCACTTGATCAATCTCCCTGAGGCGTCAAGATTCTGGAGAATTTGGCACAGAGGTTGATCGGTGTGGATAGTGATTGGGTGAGCCAAGAAGTATGGTCGTAGCTTTAGAGCAGCCGTGATTAGGGCCAGCGCGAACTTCTCAGTCTGCGAATATCAAAACTCGGCCCCTGTAATGCCTGGCTCACATAGTAGATGGGCTTCATGATGTTCCCTTCCTCCTGTGCGAGCACTTCACTCATCGTGCTCGGAGTTACTGATAGGTACCGGAGCAATTGTTCTTACTTTTGTGGCTTGGAAAGTATGGGAGGGGACGCTAAGTACTACTTCAGGTCTTCAAACGCTTGCTCGCATTCCTGATCCCATTTGATCTGCCCATTTCTCTCCGGTGATTTGTTGGCTTGCTTAGTGAGCTAGAAGAAGGGAAGGCATCTCTTAGCAACTCGAGACAAGAATCGAATTAGGGCAGCGACGCAGCCCGTGAGGCACTGCCTGAACTGCATGGATCACACATGTGCTCGAATGCATAAAATACTCTAACTGGGATGATCACAGCACAATGCACACAAACTATTTGTTGAGATGCCATAGAATAGAAGCATTGGCTTAATCAATATGCAGCAAATACATTAGCCAGCACAAATAGCAAGTCCCGTCTTTTAACTATTCTCTGTTCATTCCCCCCTTTTTCTTGATGTTGCCCCCTAGTTCTTTCAGCTTAGTTAGAGTGTCTCGTTATCATCTGTTTCATTTGTCCATTGCTTCCTTTGGCCTTTTAACACATTACAATTTCTGACAGAAATTCGGCAGCATCTCCCCTTAACTCCGGGCGTAAGGGAGATGCAGGGAACGCGCCCACATGGAGTGGTGGGACCGAACAATAGGAGGTGGACGTTCGCAGATGGCAACACCTTTAATGAAACATCGGAGAGTGCGGAGATGATGATGAGAGAGGGAGGCAACCTTCGGATTGGCTATGGATAGCTGAGGTAAAGGGCAGGAGGAGGTACACCGGTCAAGGACCGGGGGGCGTACCGGGGAAGGGTGGCTGAGGGTGTGTCGCTGAAGAACTGGGAGGGATTAAGCGTGCCGCTAAAGGGGTGGCTACGATGTACCATTGAGGGGTGAGGCTGGGGCGTACCGCTGAAGGGGTGGCTGGGTGTATCGCTGAGGAGAAGGCCCAGCGTGCACCGGTGGAAGGGTTGTTCAAGGGTGTGCCAGCCAGGAGTGCCCGAAGGGGCTGAGGGTGTACCGTTGGAGCAGTTGGTCGGTGTACCGGCGAGGGCATTGAAAGGGTGTGCCGACGAAGGGTCCTGAAAGTAGTTCTAGGCCCATGAGAGTGGGGGAGGCCGTAGGATTTGGGGTTTAAGGAAGCTGGGGAACGAGGGACTCCCCCTTCATGACGAATGAGTAGGGGTAAAACCAGAGGTCCCTCAAAGGGAACCAAATCACTAGGGGAAGAAGAAAACGAGGGAAAGCACGTAAAGGGGGAACTCACTCCACCGATGGACACCACGGTATGAAAATAGCTAAGGAGGGAACAAAAAATGAACATAAAAGGGGGGGTCTTATTCATGGTGAACGAGGGACCAACAACATCAAAATGCAAGAAAGGGAAGGAGAATGAACATGGGAAAGAAGAAAGAGAGGAATGGGGGGGAGTTGAACCGAGGTGACAACCCTCTGCTCCCCCTCTTCCCCTGCTACATTTTTCTCCTCCTCTCCCTTACTCTCTTCTTCTTGGTGGCTGCCGAAGGGAAGAAATCTCCTCACTTCTCTTCTTCTTCTTCTTCTCTGGTTCCTGGTATGTGGTGGTGGCCTCCCCTCCCAGTCCCCCTATATTCTTCTTGTATCTCTCTATGTGTATGTTGCCTTTCTCTTCTTCTTCGCCGTGGAAGGAGGGGTTTTATACCCCAACGGCACAGTGTCGTGGGTAGGCCAGTGGAGGTGGGAAAGGGTGTGCATTGAGGGGGATTTGACTCCCCTTCATCCTGTTGGCAGGGGAGTAGCCTGCGTGCCTCACCCTCGTGCCGCCATGTCAGCTATCCCACTACGCGGTAGGGATTTGTAGGGGAGTGGCGTAAGATCCTCCCTGTCGGACGTGTCGTGGGGGAGGAGCGCGCCACTGGAGAAGTGGGGCGTACCGCTGAAAGGCTTTTATGGTGCACCGATGAAGGGCCTCACAAGCGTGCCGTTGAAGAGCTTCACAAGCGTGCCGTTGAAGGCCGCCGCGAGGGCGTGTCATTGAAGGCTTGGCAGACCATGCCGTTGAAGAGCCCACTAAGGACGTGCCACTGAAGGCACCACAAGTGTGCCGCTGAAGGGACATGGGGGCGTGCCGCTGAAGGAGATTTTGGGCGTGCCACTGAAGGCAACGCTAGGCATACCGTCGAAGGCCCGTGTAGGCGTGCCGTTGAAGGCGATTTTTGGCCCGTTTTGGGCCCAATTGACGATCCAGTTGATTCTCTTCGGGGCCCATGAATTGTGAGCCTCTCGAGGGATGGTTTCTCTTCGCTATTGTGACTCCTAAAGTGGTTCCATGATAGTGTGTTGTTTATTCGGAGGGCCCAGATAGGACGTGTTCTCCACACCATTATTTTTGGCATTTGTAGGGTTCGTCGAAAAATGGTGATGGTTTGCAGTATAATTACTATCAAAATGACCGTCGGGATGTCAGGATCCCGTACCCGCTAATTTCGTGTCGATCGGTTGTCATTCGGGGTTGGTAGGAGTCTGGGAACCTCGGTGACCCGATTTGGGTCGATTCATCGGAATTGCCCCAATCTCGTGTTTTGATGCATGCATGTGGTGTTTTTAGCCTCCAGGAGCCTTTTCTCGTCGTATGGCTTTGTTTCCCATGCGCTTCGGCTTGAATGGGGTGTGGAACAGGCCGATATGGCCATTCCACTATTTTTCTCACCGATTCGGTGTAACGGTCGTACCAGAGACCGTCACACTGTATGACAGTCCTACGATAGACCGCCACAGCCGTTAGTCGTTTAGGTTCTTCGTGGCTAGGTCAGTGTGACGGACTAGTTATGGACTGTTACATGACTGTGACACCCCTCTAGAGATGCGTCACAGCCCCGTTCGTCAAGTTTTTGTTCTGTTGGCCCTGACTCCCCAATCATGGTGTGCTAGGGTGTGTAACATGCCTATAGTAGGCCATTACAATTTGTTTAACCGAGTTTGACGGGCTATGTCAGTTGGCTCTTACGGCCCAACCCCTACGCACCAGGGTGTTGTAATGAGTCCATATTGGACCGTTACATAACGTTCGTCCGAGTTATGTTTTAGGCCTATTCGCCCTGACGGCCCAATCTGGGTGCATCAGAGCTGTGTAACGCGCCTATAGTAGGCCGTTACATCATTCGAGTGTAGGTTTTAGGTCTGTTCATCCTGACGCCACTACCTTTGTGCGTCAAAGCTGCGTAACGTGCCTACAGAGGTGCATTACAGTCTTGTTGTTGGCTGTGATGGCTGTTGTTCTGTTCTGTGTCTATTCGTGAGTTGGTCTGTCTTAGGTTTGTGTTCTAGGGCGGTGTCTGTGCGTCGGTAGTTTTTTGATCGGTCAGTTTAGGTGACTGGATGAGGTCTTTTCCCTGACTACGATAGTTTCCTAATGGCTCAATCTAGAATTGCCAGTGTCCTTGTCTCTGGTCGCATAGCAGCTGTCCCTTGACTGCCTGGTTCTCCTAGCGGTTGAGTGGTGGTTTGCTTTGCCCAGAGTGTCATCTTCTCTGCTTGTATATTATTACGTGTGTTTGTGTGTGTGTCGAGTCTGGTTCCGATCAACCCGGTGAGACCAGGGGTTGACAGGCAACATTATCTGTGTCTCGATGATTTCGTCCAACTTGAGACAGTGTTCTGGATGCCTCGGGGTGCTGTCCTACCTCGGTTGCGTGTCCAGGTGTGCTGAGGGTTCTTGGTGTCCCCTCGGGTCTCCGTGAGTCATTTTCTACGGAGCGTTGTTTCCTCTGGCTTAGGAGTAGACTGATTGGCGGCTTGTTCCACTGTTTGTGATGATCTTGCCTCCGAGTCGTGAGACTCAAAGATCATTATGTGAGTAGGTCTAGCTGCCTTGTCCTGAGTCTGTCGACAGTTTCTTGTGCTGCCATTGGTGCTTCGAAGTACGTGCGATAGTGCTCTCTTGCCTGTCTATACTTCCGCACCCATGTCTGTGTTTCATGAGCCTCCACTAGTAGTAGCCTTACGGCACGCTTCGGCGTGACGGCTCTTGTAGCAGGGCACTTTCCCTGTTTACGATTTGTAAGCTAGTTCCGTGGGACCCCGATCCAACCGTAGGGTCCTTCGGAGGGGGAATACTAGCTAGAGGCCTGGCTTAGGCAGTGGGCCAGTGTGTGCACATGTAGTCAGGGGCTTTAGACTTGCATCGTTAGACGTGACCCTGACTAGTCACTCGCGTTATAGTACTGTTCTGGTTCTAGTAATGTCTTTGTCTCGGCCTAGTCCTTGCGGTAGGTTACGTGGACAAGATGCTAGTAGGCGCAGCATAAGACGTCAGTGGATATAGTCGACAGAAAAGAAAGACGTTCACTGAGGTCGGGGGAAGCCCGACGCAGGTACCGTTGGCAACTACGAACACGCCACACCAGGAACCGCGGAAGTAGAGATCACCACACCTGAAAAGTAGGAGTGAGCCTCGTGTCACTGGCTCAGTAGGGGTCACGCGGATCCCCACTGAAAAATAATGCAATAACATGGAACAATAGCTAAAACAACAGGAGTAGTAAAGTAGGAAAAGCTAAACTACAAAGCTGTAAAAGAAAGCCAGAAACGGAAGGAGTAGAACAGCTAAAAGAAGGGAAAGAGTCGTACCGAGCGAAACAAGGCTGTCGAACTAACCACGGCTCCCTAGGCTACTCTAGGCGGCAATAGAAGGGCAAACTCTGAACTGACGAAGTCAAGAGTCACCGATCCATCGATGAGACACCAGGCAAGCGAAGGCCTACAAGAAAGAGGCAAAAGCCCTAGAAAAGACCTAGACAGACCCTAAAGCACACACGACTCAATTGCCGTGCATGCTCTTCTAGACACAACTACACACACGACTAGAACGTCGTGGACACGACACAACACTGACCTCGGGTATAGCCAAGGAAGAACTAACCCGAAAAGGTCACGACGTGCAAGAAACACGAGAGTCACATGTCACGTGACGGAAGCACCTCCTCACTAGAAGAACAGCCAGCTGCATCCACTGACGTCTTATGCTACATCTCGAGTGTCCGTCTACGATGCTAGAAACATGACAGAGATTGAGACACTGTCTGAACAGAACCAGGGACCATAGTAACAAGTGACTAGTCAGGGTCATGCCGGTCGATGCTCACCCAAACACCCTTGACCACTGTCGTACGCACTACGAAGTACCAAGACAGCACAACAACTGCCAACATACTTAGGACAGGGCAACTAGACCTACTCACGTAACGATCCTTGAGTCTCACCACTCGGAGTCAAGATCATCGCGCAACGGAGGAGACACACCGCCAATCGATCTAATCCTAAGCCAGAGGAAATGACACAATCGCATGAAATGACTCATGGGGACCTGAGGGAACACCGAGACCCTCAACACACCTGGACACGTAGATCGAGATAAGATGATACCTCAAGACATCTAGTACCACGTCTCGAGCTACCCAAAATGGTCGAGACATACAAGGTCCTCTGTCAACCACTGGGTCACACCGGGTTGACCAGAACCTGACAACGACTCACAAAACAGGACACGATACTCAAACACTACTGGCTACCTTATAACGTGGTCATAGCCCTCATAGGACGTCAGGAGACATCCACGGGACAGCGGGTGAACCACGAGGTCAAGTCAAGACAATCAGAAATTGAAACACCAGTAGACCATACTGGTAGTCGTAGAATGGGCCATTCGGGGACTATAGCAGTCAAGAAGTAGACCGCTGAACTCAGTCAAACCCTCAAACCGACCTATTCAACCAAACCACCAAAGCGGTCTAAGATAGACCCACTACGCGGACTTAGCGATTCAAGAGTGAACCGCCAGACTAACCATCCTAAGACCTGGACCTAAGACAGATGGACTGTAGCGACCCAAGAAAAGGACTCTACGATGACAAGACGGACAAGGGTTAAGCCTCCAAGGCTAACCGAGTCAACTACGGACCAAAACCACTGCGCAGTCTACCAAGGGGCCGCTCAGGGGACTGAACGGTCAGTAGGAGGACCGCCTAATCAAACTGACCTACTACAGTAGTTCGGTCAAATCAGTCAAAATGGTCTGGGACTAACCGCTCAAAGGATAGAACAGTTAGGGGCAAACCGCTCCATGGACCGCCATAGGCGAGCTAAATGATCTATCGACCGACCGCTCAACTGGCAGAATGGCTAGGCGCAAGCCGTTCAAAACAATAAGAGAAATAGCACGGACGGGAGGAAGCCATGCAATGGGGATAAACAGTCCTCGTTGAAGGTCCTCAAAGTTGAGAGTCAAGTGTTCGATCTTTCGGTCGGACACGCCGTGGGCCCAGGACAGAGACTCCCTCTCCGAGTCCACCCGAGCAAACAAATCGGTCATCTCGGCCCCCAGTTGGGCTAGAATCAAGCTGCCTTCCATGACTCACTCCAGAAGCACAGAAGGGGGGCTGTGCCCCTGACCTCCTCGAACCACCTCCAACGTTGCAGAATGACACTTGTGGTACAGGGAGGCTTGGACGGCGAAGACACCCGTCACGGGCGGGAAGGTCCTCTTTGGGACAGCCGGGATCGAGGCATCCCCCCCCGAGTACTCCCACTTCTAGGGGCCCACAGCTTGGCTCGGATCGGGCCACCTCACCCCGCACCTCCGCAGCCTCAGTCGATTGGGATGGGGTCACCTCACCTCATAGCCCCTCAGCCTCAACTGGCTCAGACCAGGTTCCGCCGCCCTGTGCCCCCTCAGCCTCGGTAGGTGCCCCAACACCAGCCACCTCTACTTGGGACCCATCCACCTCGACCGCAACCGCTCCGACAGTGACGGTCCCCTCTGATTCGACAACCGGGAAAGCCAACTATGCACCCTCCTCGACCGAATGGGCAGCCTCTACCCTTCTCGCCTGCTTCCTCTCAGCGGCCACGGCCTTCATCGAGGACCACAATAGCTTTTCCACGGGGTCCTTACGCTTAGCCCCACGGTGCTCAGAAGCGCCATCCCGGGCGACTTGCTTCCCCTTGTCCTGGACACGGGAGGAGCTCCCAGACGTCTGAGGTCCGCTAGGAGTAGGCGTCCCCTCCAAGTCGATGATCTTCACCTCGATCGGCGATGCCCCCTCATCTGTCGTCAGCCTCGAATCTAAACAGAGAAAAGTAGATCATCAGAAGGAAGTCTACTAATCCGACCCAGCATTAATGCAAGACCCTAAAGCCCTTATCCGCAGGCACCACCATCCGAGAAGGATACTCCTCAATGTTTGCCTCGGTCATCAACTCGGCGGTGGATCGGCAATTCTTCTGAAGAAGGGCAGCCTTCTTCTCCACCTCCGGGGAAGCCACAGCCTGCTTCAGAGGAATGTTTGGATGGAAGTTGGGCACCAACGGGAAGGTCTAGAACTCACCGCCCAAGGACGAGCCCACCCAGAAATACTCAGTCTTCCTGCCCTTGTGGGAAGAGTCCTTGGCAAAGAGGGCCATGCAACTCCTCCCCCTCTTCGTCGGGAGATAGAAGAAGTCTTTGCCCACATGGGCATGCTCCTTCAGCTCGAAAAAGGCATGAAAGAGGTCCCACGAAGTGTCGACCCCGCACGAGCGGCAAAGAAAGATGAAGGAGAATATGAGGGTGTAAGAATTGGAGACCAACTAGACTAGAGCCAGTTGGTAAAACCAAAGCAATTTGGCAATAAAGAAATGGAAAGGCAGGCAAAACCCACACTTCCAAGCTAAGAGGAAAGAACAGAAGGAACTAGAGTGAGTGTCCAAGCTGGACTCATGAGGCTCTGTCGGAGAGAAATGGTACTACCACGGCAACCCGTGCCGACCCTTCAACCCCTTCACCTCGCCCTCAGTCAGTTCACTGCGGAGAGGTTCTAACGGCGTTGTAAAACCCTTGGGGCCTGCTCGACCTCTTGCCCCTCGGCCACGAGATGTTGCTCCGCCATGGAGTAACCAGAAGAGTTGGAGGAAGAGGAAGAAGGCACTGAGCCAGACGACTCAGGAGGGAGCAGAAGTTGGCGGATTGCCGCCACCGTAGTCTCCGCGAGCTCTGCAAAGGCCGCCGTGACTCTTCGCTCTTCTGAGTCACCCTCGCGACGCATGAGCCTCTCGCGAATGCAAGGATGGCAGAAAGAAAAACCCTAGGCGATGGAAGTTTGGAACAATAGCATGCACTATGCTTATAAACCCCCCGTGGGAAGCGGCGCGACATTCTAGATGTGACGGGAGCACCGCCCACTAGAAGAACGAATAGATGCGTCCCCTGATGTCTTACACCACGTCACAAGTGTCTAGCTATAACGTCCCGGGCGCGAGACTCAGACACACTCAGTAACTAGGAACTTACAACAAGGACTAGTTAGGGTCATGCTCGTCAGCGCGTGTCCTCTGTCCCCAACTACGCGTGCACACACAGATCATCTACTCTAGGTCGGATCCTCTAGCTGGTTCCCCCCTCCCCCCCGTCAGACTCTGGCGGCAAAGGCAAGGGGCCCTATGGTAACCAGCCTAAAAACCATCTCACTCGGGTCACGCTCTCCACCACTCCCAGGTGGATCCGCACGCGCGTGCACAGGAAAGCTACGACCAGTGGGGGTTCACTAAACGTGAACACTGAAAATCACGCACAGACCCATTGCGAGTAACACGAAGTAACAGGTATACCGAAGCCACTAGACTCTGAATAGTCCACTAGACCTACTAAACTCAATAGTCCTTGAGTCACGAGACTCGGGGTCAAGACCGTTGCACGTGACAGCACAATGCTGTCAATCTGGCCCAATCCCTGGGTCTGAAATCACAGTGACACATGAAAAATCTCTAGCCCTAGGCTAGTTAATTAGACACATAGTTCGAGGCCATACACACGGCCCCTCCCTTAGAACTCAGAACACGCATGAGGTCGCTCAGACCCTAGGACTTACAAGCACGCTAACTGAGGTAGCACGGTCCTCTCGACACCCTTAAAACATGGACATGGAACCTTCGAGGTGTCTGGGACATTCACGAGATCGCAAGTCGACCACTGGGTCACGACCGGGTCGACCAGGGATTCACACCACACGAAACGAACACGGCAAGCATGAAGACCCACTTCGGTGCAAAACGGTGACTGACGGTCTATGTTTGGGACGTCACAGCCTGTAACAGTCCAAAGCTAGGCCGCCACAGCCCCCTAACAGTCCAACTCAGGAGCGTTAGACGAAAAGGGTGACTCTGGCTGTGGCACACCCACCTTGGGGCGTCACAGACTCTAACGAACCAAGACTGGTGCGTTAGAAGACACGACAAAACAGGTTGTGACGCACACCCCTTGAGGTGTCACAACCCATAATGGATCTACCCAGGTGCGTTAGAAGGAGGGATACGTCAACTCTGATGCACCCAAGTCAGGGCGTCACAGGGCTCTAACAATCCACCCCTGGTGCGTCAGAGCCTCGTGACCCCGATCAGTCAAAAACCACGATAACGGATGCAACGGTCAAAACCTGGCACGTCACACCCCTCTGACGGTTTATCATAAGACCGCCAGAGCGACCGACGGCCTGCCGACACAACACACCCATGTGACGCACCACTCTTGGGGCATCACAGCATGTGACGCACCCACCCTGGGGTGTCACAGCCTGTGGCGGTCACTGGAATGACCGCCACACCGTTCCGAGAATGGAATGATGGGAAAATCCCAAAAATCTTTGCCATGCCCCCATACCTCCATAGGAGAGGGGGAAAACAAGGGGGAAGCTCCCAAATGAACCCTAGCATGCATCTACGGCCTCGAATTGGCTAAAAATGCGGTGAAACGGTAGATCGGGTGCACAACCCCAAAAATATAGATTTTTTTCAAAATTCCCAAATACGCCCGCTCGGCTCACAACGGCCTACGAAACTCGCGGGAAATGAAGTACGCGGGTTAAAGATCCGTCCCCCTACCTCCATCGAAGATTTTTCACACCGTGGACGTCAATCCATGAAGAAAACATCGTTAAACCCTCACCGGCTCGGAATCCCACGAACCGCCTCCACCATCGCGATCCTCGCTCCATCCTCGCCGCTCCACGTCCCACGATCCTCACCACCTCACCCCTGTCCACCTCCGTTGGCCGCCAGAGAAGAGAGGGAGAGAGGAGAGAGCGTGAGAAGGGAGAGGGAGGGACGTTACATCCGTTCTCGTGTTTTTTGACCGTTGGTGGCTTGTGCATTGTAACGCACCAGGGTAGGTGCATCACAACACTGTGACGCCCCTCGCTGTGAGCGTCAGGGTTGATGCTGCCCGTCGTCTAACGCCTTGAGGAAGGCGCGTTAGAGCTGTGTGACGCCCCTTGATAGGTGCGTCACAATTGACGTGGCCCGTTTCTCTAACGCCCCTGGACAGGTGCGTTAGGGCTGTGACGCCCCAAGCTAGGTGCGTCAGAGCCAGAATGCCATGTTCTTCTGACGGCCCTGTGTTGGACCTTCAGAGTTGTTGTGGCAGTCGAGGTTTGGACCGTTATAGACTGTGACGACCCAATGTTAGACCGCCAGGCACTGTGTTGCGTTGAGGTGAGTTTTCATGTTCGTTCTGTGATGTGTGGATCCCTGGTCGATCCGGTTGTGACCCAGTGGTCGACTTGTGATCTCGTGAACGCCCCAGACACCCATGGATTCTATGTCTGTGTTTTGAGGGTGTTGGGAGGACTGTGCTACCTCGTTTAGCATGCCTGTGTGTTTGAGAGTCTGGGTGACTTCTCGTGTTCCAGGCTTTCGTGTTACACCTGATTGAGACACTGTGTTTCTGTAGGAGTGTCAGGGCTGATGCCTCTTTTCCACCTAACGCACCAGCGGTGGTCCGTTAGGGACTGTGACGCCCCAAGGGGAGTGCATCACAGATAGCTTCGTTCTGTGGCCTAACGCACCAGCGGTGGTCCATTAGGGACTGTGACGCCCCTAGTGGTGTGCGTTACAGTTTGTTTCCTCTCGTGTTCTGACGCACCTGTTTAGGTCCGTCAGGCATTGTAACGCACCCGGGAAGGCGCATTACAGTAGTTTTCACACCGAGTGCCTGATGTGCCTAAGTTAGTCCGTCAGGTGATTGTGGCGCACTAGTGTTGGTCCGCCAAAGCCTATGGCGCACCAAGGTTGGTCCGTCAGGCTTTGGACTGCACCGGGTGGTTCGCAGTCCCACTTTCTTCTCTGACCATGGTCATCGTGCAACGGTGTTGGTGCGAGGAGCACCCCTTGTGCTTGGTCGAGATGTTGTTTTCCGTGGCTTGAGAGTCTACTCTCTCAGTGACTCTCCACTAGTCGTAGCCTACCAGTACGCGTGTGCTGGTCCCACCTGGGAGTAGTGGACTGGCTTACCCTGAGGATAGTTTTTAGACTGGTTTCTGTCGGGCCCCACGTCAGTCGCCAGAGTCCGGCTAGCGGGAAAACCAGTCAGAGGTCAGACCTAGGACGCATGGTCTATGTGTGCACACATGGTTGGGGGCAGTTGGACATACATCGATGGGCGTGACCCCAGCTAGTCACTCGCTTTATGGTTACTTGAGTGTGTCTGAGTCTCGCGCCTGGGGCGTTGCAGCTAGACAGTTGTGACGCAGTGTAAGACGTCAGTGGACGCATCTGGTCATTCTTCTAGGGGGAGGTACTCCTGTTTTGGATAGAGAGCAGCTGTCTATTTTGGTCGTGCTAACCGTTGGGTTCTGACTGTGTCGCCATGGCACGTATGTGTGGGTTTTCACGCCGAGAGACCGGTGTTGGAGTTGTGGGTACTCCTGTCACGTAAGACGTGACTCTCCTGTGTTTTGGGTTTTGTTTCCCGTCTGCGAGACGTGGCCTCTGGACCGTTCTAGTGTGTTTTCCCAAGGTTGTGGCCAGAAGTGCTTGGTGGAGTCACCAAGACTTCGTCGTGCCCGAGCGGGACCGTGTGGTCCCGGTTGGTCGTGCCTATGTGGGCAGACTTCCATGGCAGAGCTGCCGTGAGTGTTTCCTCGGTAGGTCTGGTGTTAGAATGATCCGGTTCCTGATTGAGAGATCGGGTTTTCCCTTTGGTTGCTAGTAGGAGTAGCTGTAGTGCCGAGCTTTGACCGGCCACCGATTTGCTGTTCCTGCTTTAGCAAACCCGATGAAGTGTCTACCGGAGGATGAGAAGTTTAATGTTAAATTTATGGGGGTCGCGTCGAAATAGATGTCGGCCCGGGGGAAGCCAGACTAGAACCATGTCAAGGGGGTGACCCTCGGGGCTTATATCCGAACCTCGGGGCAACGTTGATATCCCACCGAAGAGTTTTAAAGGGGGAGAGGAAGATCTCTGAGGATGTTTGCCAAGAGGTGGTAATTTAATGTACTCGATTTTGGTCGCCCGTAGCTTCGAGTCATGTCCGGGTCATGCTCTCTCATGATTTCTTAAATCCCCAGGGAAGGTGTATGGGAGACTCGGAGTTGGTACATGGGCTATCATAGGGCAGCTAACCTAAAAAGTGTACACCTCAAAAGCAGTGGCTAGCTCCTGCTCGCACTAAGTATAGCAACTATGGAAGGTGAGGATGCGGCTGTGTGTCAAGGGACATGGCCTCTCATTCACGAAACGTATGCACACTCTTTGTTCGTCCGGGCAGTGGAAGTCCATGCTTACGCCCGCCGAGATGATGTGACGTCGCAGTCCAGGTTCTATTTGCATCCCTTAAAGTTCCACTGACCCGATTAGAGTGTTTAATTATTACTTATTAATCTACTTGTCATTATTATTATTCTTCTTCTTTTATGTGTATACTCCTAGCAAACATTTGACAGCATCTCTCCCGTACCCGCACACGGAAGGGGTAGAGCGGGCACACGTCCACAAGGAGTGACGTGACCCCAAAAGTAAAGGATGTCAACCAGAGTGGAAACACCTTGCTGAAGACCTCTAAGACGTGATGTAGCATGCATGGTTCACGAAAAACTCTAGGCCAAAAGGCAGGGAAGCCTAAGTTTATGCAATTGGCGCCGGATCAAAAGGGAAAGTGGCGCCGCCGGATCAGGGTGCCGCTGGGTCGAAGTGCAAGGAACCGCCGCCGGCTCAAAGAAGGGTGAAGCATGATAAGGTCCCACCGGATGGGGTGAACACCCCGTTGAAAGCTACGAGCGTAGGTATAGAAATGGGGAAAGGCGCTTGGTCGAAGGGCCACAGGCTCCGCCAGACCACCGCCGAATAGTGGATGGGGTGCCACAAGGGCACCGGACGGACGGAGGGCTGCCGGATCAGGGAGTCGGCCATGCCGCCAAAGCAAGGATGATGGTGCCGTCGGATCGAGCAAAGGGATGGGTATAAGAAAAGACACCGCCGGATCGACTGGGTATTAGTACCATTGCTTTAGGTCATGGAAAGGGGAAGTGGATACTACACAGGAAAGGTGGCCATGGGGTGTTGTGATGACAAAGTCACTGGACCATGAGGGAGATAGAGGCCGCCAGTTCGAGCTGCCAGGCTACCAGAGTGGCATGGCCGCCGTGTGAAGAACACAGGATGCTGCCAAGGGGTGGAAAGGAGGCCGAGGCTGAGGGAGATAGAGAACCACCGAATGAGAGTGATAGGGGCTTCACGAAAAACCTTGGGAGGCAAAACAGAAGGGGAGAGAGAAACAAAAGAGGCAACAACACAGGGTGACTTCAGCACAGGTTGTAGATACCCACAGTCTCTTTGCTACTTGACAACTAGTTGAGCATGGTGGCTCGTACAATGCTGGGGGATCCAAGGCCCAAAACAGAGACAAGGCGACAGGAAGAGGCCGAAGAAAATAATGGGAGAATGAAAACACAGTGGAGGGCTACACTTGGGCTCTTTTCCCCCTTTCTGGCTTCTCCCCCTGCACTCTCCCTTCTCCATTACCTTCTTCTTCTTCTTTGCTCGGTCGTGCCGGAGCCTGAGCCAACCAGAGAGGGGGGGGAAGAGGACCAAGTCGCCAAGCTCTCTGGGGAACCCTTCTTGCTACCAACCGTCGAACCTCCAAAACAAACCTCCAGGCATTCTATTTATATGGGAGATGCCCATCGGTGTTGAAGAAGGAAGGGTTAAACGGATCTTCCTAAATCTTCCATGCTTCGTTGCTTTCGCTGAGGCTATGCCGGATTTAGTGACTGCAGGGGGGTTGGTGTCTGAATTGTACACTCCGGAATGCTACCCCAAAACATGCAAGTCAATCCACTCACATCTCGCACCGTCAGAGTAGCAGGGCTACCGGGTGTGCCTGCCAACAGATGGAGACAACCGGATCGACGTAGCATTGGAAGGTTATTGGACGACCAATAACAGAGGCCGCAGAGGCTGCCAGTTCATGCGTTAGAGAGGATGAGGGGGGGTGTATCCCTCCTGTCTTCCTCCCCTATCACGTTTGCTACTAGGTTTCCCACTTGGGGGTCGGTAGGAGGTTGACGGTCGTGAGCGAATTGAGACCAACATGGAAAGGGCAAAATTCGGAGACGACGCCACTACGCGTCGGGGCTCGCGGGCAAGGCCCTCTGGTCCTTGGTAATGCCCAAAGGAATTGCCAAAAGGTGGCTCTGTCACTTTCACCGAAGAAGCTTCTTCGTCGATGTTGCTGCCAGAGTAGCCGGATGGAGGCTGTGGAGTAGCAACCGTATCGAACAGCCAAAGGGGCGCCGTATCGAGTGGGCGATTGAGCACCGAGTCGAGCGACATACGGGCGCGCCGTATCGAATGGCCAATGGGGCTTCGTATCGAGGGGGGCACCGGATCGATGACCACAAGGCCACCGGATGAGGGCGATGGGGCACCGCCAGATTGGGCCAGCCGAATGCCATTCCTCTACGTTCGACGTTATGCCTCACCGACTTAGGGGCGCTCCAAGTTCATTTTGTCCTCTATGCTAGAAGGCCTCCAAAGACATTCAATTTCAATTGCGTTGAGAGTTAATTCACCCATACGGGCGTGGGTTGACGCGGATGCCATGATCCGTAATCATTTGCTTGTTTAGGGACTCGAGACTTTCGAACTCCCCATAGATGCTCTTTGATGCCGTGGACGCCAGATGGAATCATGGCAAGGTGTTAATTCTGAGTGCATGACTCCCGTGGTTTGATGTGCCCCATGGGACGTAGAGTATCTTCGAAACCAAAGCTTTGCCTACGTCTCTTGAAGCCCTTCTGTTCGTCGGGATCGAGGTGAGCCCCGACGTCGGTTGCAGTAGTTGTTGTTCTTCTGAATTCACTTGAAGTATTCACGGACGTGACATTTTGCACGTCCACAGGCATGCTTTCTTCTGCGCTGTTGGACGGGTTTCTCCGTGGGGTCGAGGTTGAGCTTGTGCATCACAATATCTCTGGGAATTCCAGAAAGTTGCTCATCAGACCATGCGAAGACATGAATGCACTCAGAAAGGAAGTTTTTATATTACTCCTGAACATCAGACGGGAGATCGGCTCCGATCTTGACTCCTAGGGTGGGGTTATCTTTCAAGAAGATCGTTAGCAACTTGCCACCAGGCTCGGACGTTGCTAGTCCTTCCTCGGTTCCCCTCGTTCCTTTGTTCTTCCTTTCCGGCCTTATGGCTTTGATCGAGATATTATAGCACCTTCTAGCCAGTGCCTGGTTACCTCAGACTTCCCCTACGCCACTTTTGGTAGGAAACTTCATGTTTTGGTGATAGGTGGAGGGCACTGCCTTTGTTCGGCTGAGGAAGCCTCTACCGAAGATAGCGTTGTATGCCGTCATTCCCTTGATCATGATGAAGTCTACCATAACCGTAACGGTATTGGGCGGGGTGCCGATGGTAACTGGTAGGCTCAGGGCTCCCTCAGGATAGGTTGCTAGGTCGTTGAACCCACAAAGTGGAGTTTGGATCGGGCAGAGTTTAGATGGATTCTCACCCATCTTGAGAAAATAATCGTAAGAAAGTACATCAGGGGCACTACCATTGTCGACTACGATTCTATCTACATTATTATGGTTTATTGTAGCCGATACAACTAGGGCGTCATCGTGCGGGGTTGTTAACCCTTCTAGGTCTTGGTCAGAGAATACCAGGGCTCGCTTGCCAGTGGGGCCTTAGAGGGCTCAAAGGCTCGGCTCGCCCGCTCGGCATGATGCTTCCTTCCTCAGCTAATATCTCCTCCTGATGCAGCTCCTCCAGCGATGATGTTGATGTGGACCCCACAGGGGATGTTGTTGATCTCCTCGGGGGCGTCGCGGTCCTCCATCTACCCAGACACGTACTAGGACAAGTGCCCCTAACGGACGAGATGCTCGATCTCATCTTGGAGCTAGTGGTAGTCACCGGTGTGGTGCCCGTGGTCACTGTGGAAGAGGCAGTGCTTGCGGCGGTTGCAACTTTTCACCTTCATAGGCTCGGGTTGGCGGAGGAGGCCCAAGCCTTTGATGTCTTCATAGATCTCATAAATCAGAGCGGTTAGGGTGGTGTACCACTTGTACCTCCGAGATGGTTCTTTGTGCTCCTCGTCTCAGTTCTGTCTTTTTCCTTGGCCCGACCTTGGCTTGGATGCTCGCTTCTTGTCCCCCTCCCGACCCGAGCTAGTTGTGCCGTGGCAGGCACTGAGGATTACCTCGCATTCAGCATGGCGCAATGCCAAGGTCACTAGCTCGGCAAGGGAGGTGGGAAGATGCAGTGATAGACTAGAAAAGTCAATCGACCTACCCAAGATGAGTCGACAGAAAATGGGAAAAATCAATCGACGCAAGGATGTTCAATCGACTGATTTTCCCTTAGTTCCATAGCTAGTGCAGTCTGCCAGCAACTCACCCAGGCACGTGATGACTTAAGCAGTCACGTGACTGCCTGCTCCAAGTCAACAATCCTAACTCTAGGATACGTCCTTTGGCCTCTAGAATGTCCTTAGACATAATTTTAAACTATTTTCTTGGGGGCCAATCTAAAGACAGCTGAAAAGGTCTAAGGACAATAAAATCTTCCTTTTTCTAATGGACAAAATAGGTTACCTCTGCCAAAGATCATGACAGTAAGCAGATCTAGAAAAAAGTCCTTGTCCATGCTCTCAAATATACATGGCCTAGGGAAAGATCATTCCCAATTCATCTAATGTTCCAGATAATAAACATCATTAAATTTGAGCAATTTCAGGAAGGCTACACATGGAACCAGTCCTCTTCATCGACCTTGTAAGAACTCCAGTGCGCCTGTTATGCATAACGTGCACATTACTAATGTCAGCATTTAAAGCAATTTCCTACTGACAAAGGTGCATAGCCTCCTATCGTGATGATTCATTTCCTAGATTGCACCGTTTATCACGCTCAGCCTATCATTGGGCAGTATCCACCACAGTCAGCTCTGGGATAGGGACAATAGTACCAGAAGCAAAACTGACAACATTAGGACACTCTGACGGGTTCCCCGTGAGGACAACCACAAATCACCCAGCCGAAACAACAATTTGGTATGAAGGGAGCTCCATAGCAACATGGTCCGGAGAAGCAAGCATAGTTATTTTATGAGTCACCAAGAGCTCTTGGGATGTTGACTTAGAACCCTAGAGAGTCGACACCAAAGGATGTAAAGGGATAGTAGCTGTAGGGTTAGATTCCAACAGAGCCAACTCCAGCAGAGCAGACTTAGGGGCCAGTTGAGTCGACTCCAAACGAGGGAGACAAGTCAATAGTAGGGAGACATCAACTGTAGGGTCAGACACCAAAGGAGTCGACCCTAGAGCCAGAGGAGTCGACTCCGGAACAGGGACCAACAAAGCCGACCCAAAGCACTGCTTCACCAAGAAATCAATACCAGGAGGGTTAGGGTCATCAAAGCTGAATCACCACATATTTTTGGAATATCACAAGATGCAGGAGCAGTCATAATGTCCTCCTAGGTGGGGACAGGAGCAGTGGTAATCAGAGTAGGAGTGAATTGCCGAAGTTCCTTAACGCCAAAGGCCGATGCTTTATCACCCTTCTTAGAAGCCACCAGTTTCCAGGTCCTTGTTGGTTTATTGGGTGGCCAAGTCCGAGGATGAGGAGGGATAGGAGCAGTCTCCAAAACCTCACTAAGCGAGGGCAATGATTTTTTACTTTTGCAAGCATCCACGTTATGACCAAGCTGTGCGCAAGAGGAGCAAAAGGGCGGCAAGTTAGGATAGGAGACTACTTGCTAAGGCCCGCCTCCCGAGAAACCAATCCCCACTCGAGAAGGATGAGGCTTCGTCACGTCCAATTCAATGCAGACACATGTAGCAGTGGTATTGGATAGATTCAGTGTAGACGAATCTATTTTAAGAACCTGATCGATGTTGCCAATAATTGAACGGAGCAACGGTTTGAGAAAGAAATTAACAGGGAGCTCGGGAAAGGCAATCTACACAGGTAAAATAGGCGAATCAGCAGAAGGAGAAAAGTCCATCGTCCACTTGAAAAATCTGAACAGCCATCAAGGAACGCAAAGAGAATCCCGCAGCAGAAGTTGTGTTGGGTCTCCACTGAGATGGAATGTTGGGGGAGAATGTTGGTTCTCCTCTGATTGATAAGCAGTATGTGTACTGCTTTGTGTTGAAATATTTTGATGATTGGCAACAGTGTTATTTGACTTGGTTGACTTCTGAATCACTGCATAGTCTGGTATTTAGTCTATTTTCCTCCACCATCACCTTGCTTCATACTTCTATCCTTTTTTCTGTTGGCAAAGGGGGAGAGTGAGCTACTCACTGAGTTGCTATACCATCTTGTTGCACTCACCTGGTTGCCATCATCAAAAAGGGAGAGATTGTTGGGACTCCTCTGGTTTAATAGGCAGCTGTCTTGTGCTGTGTAGTTTTGATGATTGGCAACGTAACAATGGTCTCATGACTAGTGTGCAGTTTTGATGATTGGCAGTTGTATTTTATTTCATGCATGGTCAGGTATTCATTTAAAGCTCATTGAATGTATTTTCTCCAGTGTCTGAAATAGGGTCGACACATGGGTCGACTCCTTCTTGCTGGAGTCGATCACTTAAGCTAGCACAAGTCCAAGCATACATAAGCCCATGCAGGTTTTTGGCCTTAGTAGAAAATCAAAGTCCATGCATTCTTAAGTCTGTGCATGTGTCTGTCTTTTGAATGTTCAAGTCCGTGCACGTACTGTAACAAGGTCCACCTGACTTTTGAGTCCATGCATGTTTAGGTCTAAGTTCATACAGGTTTTGTAAGATGCATTAAAGTCCATGCATGTTTTATCTCTTACATAGAGTCTGTGCAGAGTTTTTGTTATGGCTACACAAAGTTCGTGAATGAACTGCACTTACTTTTGTTCTTGGAAGGTCCGTGCACGTTACTGCAAGTCTGTGCACATGGTTTTTGAGCTTAAGTTCGAGCATTTGTATGTCCGAGCATCTATATGTCCGAGCATCTGTATGTCTAAGCATTTGTATGTTCGAGCAACTCAATGTCCATGCACTTTCTCACAAGTCTGTGCACATTTTGGCTTTATGTTAAAATAAAGTCCGTGCACAAACAACTCCGTGCACATTTTGCATTTCACCATCAAGTCTGTGCATGTGTCCAAGTCCGTGCATTCCTAATCTCATGCATATTTCTGCATATGTCCAAGTCTGTGCATTCCTAACCTTGTGCATATTTCTGCATATGTCCAAATCCGTGCATTCCTAATCTCGTGCATATTTCTGCATAGAACAAGTCCATGCATATTCGAGTTTGCTCACTTGTTAAAGTCTGTGCACATATGAGTCCGTGCACTTTTCTTCCAAACCAAGTCCATGCACTTTTTTATGTTAAAAGGAAAACCAAGGTCCGTGCACTTTCTGTCTAACTGAAGTCTGAGCATCCTCTAGTCCGTGCACATTTTTCAGCAAAATAGGTCCGAGCACGTTACACTTGTTAAAGTTCGTGCACCTTTTGACTGACCCAAGTCCGTGCACTTTCTGCTGATGTCCGTGCACATCAAACCCCGTGCACATTCTGGACTTAAACTATTTGCTATTGGGTTGCATCGCAAGTCCGTGCAAGTTTTACCCTCTAAGTCCGTGCACGTTCACTCTAGTCCGTACACATCTCTGTAAGTTCTTACACTTCTTCATAAAGTCTGTGCATGTCCAACCCCGTGCAAGTTTCCTAGTGGAACTAAAGTCCTTACACGTTTTCACCAAGTCCGAGCATGAACAGTCCCGTGCATCTCAAGTCTGAGCATGTGAAAGTCTATGCACATTTCCGATTGTTTGCTCGTTTAACATAAGTCCGTGCATGTTAAACCCCATGCACATTTTTCCTTTGGTTTGAAGTCCGTGCATGTTTTTCCTTTGGCAGAACATAAGTCCACGCATGTCAAACCTTGTGCATATTTTACCTCAGTCACTAAGTCTGTGCATGTTTGCCTACACATCTTAAGTTCGTGCATCTTTTTACTTGCACTTTTCAAGTCCATGCATGAACAGTAGCCATTTGCCTTATGCTAAGACAAGTACGTGCAGGGTATGATCAGCTTTTCTTCTGACAATATACTGAGTCCATACAATTCTTTATCATTGTCTGATTGTTCCTGTAATGGCCGCGATCTTGATTAATATGCCCTAGGTCTTAACCGTGTTCTGTTATTAACACGCTGGAGGCTTTGACTGCATCTAATAACATGACCCTAGCGTGTGCCGCGTTAGTGAGTTGATGCGTTGCAAGTGTTGAATGCGTTCTCTTGGCATCGCGGCCCACTCTATGGGTGCGTTAACTATCGTAATGCAGGCATGCACCGCGTTAATGGTCTTCTATTTTTGGTCTTTTATTCGAGTTGTCTCGGGCTCCAGTGAACCCTGGATTCAGTGCCTTGTTGGCATTTGACTCGACAGATGCCTTGGGTGTTCCGTGAGAGTCATATCTGTGTGCCGAGGGATCCCGAAAGAGTGGTTTTATCCCGAGTAGTGTTCGGTGTTTTCTCTCGTGTTAATTGGCTTGACTTCGATCCCTTGGTTAGCCTATTGTACGTGGATGTGATGGACGTCCTATGAGGGCCGTGACCGTGTTATAGGGTGTTCGGAAGTGCCATGATATCGAGCAGTGTTTTGGTGTATTTCGAGGGTCATTATGGTTTCTGGTCAACCCGGTTGTGACCCAGTGGTTGACACGTGACCTCGTGTGTGTCTCAGTTATCCTGTATGGATTGGCACTCTAGTTTTGGATGCTTGAAGGTATAGTCTTACCTCGGTTTGCATGCCTATCTGGTCTGAGGGCTTTGATGTTCCCTAATGCTTCGTGATTTGTGTTATACGGAGTCGAGAGTCCTATGTGCAGCCTAGGGGCTGGGGTCTTGTGGTTTATCATGGTTTTGGCTTAGGGACTAGGCTGATTAATTATATGTTGCTGTGATGTGCGATGATCTTGACCCAAGTCATGTGACTCAAGGATCATTGTGTGTAGGTCTAGTTGTCTATCCTGAGTCTGGCGACAGTTCTGTGTATTGTCTTATATTTCGTAGTGCGTGTGACAGATGAGTGCTTACCTATTCTGTACTTTGATGTTTCTGTGTTGAGTCTCTGTGTCTAGTGAGCCTTCACTAGTTGTAGCCTGACAGCACTTGGTGTCGGCCCACCTGGGAGTGGTGGCGGGGCGAGTTCCTGAGAGACAATTTTTAGGATAGTTTTTGTGGGCCCCCATGCTTTGCAGTAGCGTCCTACTGGGGGGGAAAAACTAGCTAGAGGCCTGGCTCAAGACATTGGGCTTGTGTGTGTACATGTGCTCAGGGGTGTTTGGACGAGTGCCGACGGGCGTGACCCTGACTAGTCACTCGTTACTGTTGTTCCTTGTACTTGGTATAGTGTCTCAGTCACCATGTTCGAGGTGAGTGTGAGATGCTTGAGACGTAGTGTAAGGTGTCAGTGGACTCATTTGATTTTGCTCCTAGTGAGGAGGTACTTCTGTCACATAACACGTGACTTGTGGTTTTGTGACTGGTTCTCCGTCATTGTTGACATAGTGCTTTGGGTAGCCTGTCTCTAGCTTTACCGTGGTTTGTATAGCATACTCGACAGTGAGGTCGTGTGTGCACCGATATTTTAGGTGGTGTTTCCCATGTCTGTGAGGTCGTGATGTGAAGCCTACACGTGTGTTGTAGCAAGTCGTGTTCTGGCAATGTAATCGAAATTTTCTTGTGTCGATTTGGTGATTCCTGACTGTGTGTCTGCGAATCTGTGTTCTTACCAATTAGGAGTAGTTTAGAAGGCCGAGGTCTTATCAACTGTCGTGTTTTTGTTTAGTACGACTTTTCTCTTTACTTCTGTTGTTGTTACTCTTGCTCCTGTTGTTACTCTTGTTGTTGTTACTGCTGTTACCGCTTTTGTTTCTTGGTGGGGAACTGTGAGACCCCTACTAAGCTAGTGACACGAGGCTCACCCCTGACTTTTCAGGTGTGGCTACTCTTCTTCCTTGTGGTCTGGTAGTGCGATTCGTGGTTCTTAGTAGCCAGCTTTGCTAGTGTCGGGCTTCCCCCGACTTTTTCTATTTTTCTTGTCTCCTTCTGCCTTCTTTCTTCTTCTTCTTTCTCCTTCCCGTGAGCGCATCCCTCTCTCCCCCTCTCCCGTGCGGCGATCGCGATGGCCTCCCCCGACTGCAGACGGCGGTGAGGTGATGTCGTGGCGACGACGACGGTGGCGTGGTGATCGCGGAGGTGCCCATGGATCGAGAAGAGCTCATGGGTTTCAAGTGAGGTTTTGAAGATCGGCGGCGATCCATCGCGTTCCGAGCTTTCCCAAGTAGGGTGACGGAATCTTAGCTCGTTTAATTCCTTTCTCGTGATTTTTAGGCCGAGGTGAGGCCGAGTGAGGCATATTTTCATGCCGGGACAGAAAAAGTATGTTTTGGGATCAAGCGTCGGATCTAGCGCTTTAACGTGTTATTTTGTGGTTTGATGGCATCAAACGATGCCTTGGGGCATGGGGAAGAGTTTTCCCTTTGTTTCCCCTTCAACTAGGAGTGAATGGGGCATCGAATGGCATTTTGGGCCATTCCCATCGTTCTCAATTTTTCGGAATGAAAACGGTCCTTCCAGGAACCGTTTTCTATTAGAGGTGGCCCTAGGTGGACCATTTTCTGATGTCAAGTGTCGGCAGGGCTTGGCGGTCTTGCGATGGACCGCCAAGGCCCAGCGACGGCCAGGCGGCTGACCGCTACCCTCGTGGGGCCAATGCCACTCCCGAGGCATTTCTGACCGTTCTCTTCCGATTGTTGAAAAGATTTTGGGACTGGCAGTCATGGGATGACCGTTTAAATCCGCTTTGCGGTCCCAAGGGGACCGTTTACACTGTGAGGCGACCCAGGAGTAGACCGCTTTTGTTTTAAACGGTCTGCAGGAGACTATTTCTCTCCTGGCCCCTCCTACGGTCCAGAGAGGACCGCCTCCATTTGAGGCGGTCCAGCATCTGACCGCCTTCACCCTGGGACGGTCTAGAGTGGACCACCACCTGTGTTCTGTCCGATCAGAGTTTGTTTCTTGCCGATTCAAATCCCGGGCGAGTCAACCTCGATCCACGTGCTAACATGCAGTCCAACGGATGCTGAGCATCATGTGGGGGCTGTGTGTGGGTGCCGTGGGGTCCCAGGAAGTGGTGTATTCCCAGCTTGCGTCACCGTGAGTCGGTGTCGGCACGAGGAGCTGTCCTTGTACCTTATCCAGTTTAGACGTTATTTTTCGTTGACTAGAGACTCTAATTCTTCAGCGACCCTCCACTAGCCATAGCCTTCCGACACGCGTGTTGTCCCACCAGGGAGTGGTGGCGAGGCTACCCTGAGAGAGATACTTTTTAGGCTGGTTATCGTAGGGCACCACGTCTTGCAGCCAGAGTTCGGTTGAGGGGAAAACCAGTCAGAGGGCCTGACCTAGGACGCATGGTCTATGTGTGCATACGTGGTCGGGGGAGGCGGACCCGCACTGACGAGCGCGATCCCGACCAGTCCTTGTTCAGTGGTTACTTGTACGGTGTCCCCGTTCCGCCAGAGGCGACGAGGGGGACACCTGAGGCGCGGTCTAAGACGCCAGGGGGTGCATCCGGCCTTGCTTCTAGTGGGAGGTACTCCTGTCTTTGTCAGGTAGTGACTCTTGGTTTTCTACCGTGTTGCCTCGATTTTCATGTCGTGTGGTCGGTACTAGATGTAGCTGAGCTTTCCTGTTTATTTATTCCTGTTGCTCTCCGTCCTACGTCTTGCTAGTTCCCACTTTGGCTGCTTCCCGCTTAGTTTCTCATTTTGTGAAGTAAGGGTCCGAGTGATCCCTACTGAGCCTTTTGTTATGAGGCTCATTCCCTGCGTTTTTCATGGTTTCAGGTGAGGCGAGGCTTCTGAGGAGCGCTTCTGAGGCCCCGCATGGTTCTACTGCAAAGGTTAGTTGTCAGTTGTCAGTTGCCAGAGCCGGGGTATGTCCCGTGTAGTTGTACTTTTTCTTGGTAGTGGTAATTCGATACTTGTATCAGGTTATCGGTACCCTGAGCTCTGGGTCGTTACAGTTGGTATCAGACCGGCGTGGGGGAATCGTGTAAAGAATTGAAATTGCACGTGATTGTCCAGAGCAAGTCCAGTCATGTCGTTTGTTGCTGGCTTAGGATGTTTTCTGTGATTATTAATATATTTTTCGTTGTCATATGTTTTAGATGCCGCCCTGTAACAGAAGAGCTCTTGTTCCCCCAGAAGAGAGTGGCAGCGTTCCTCCTCCTGTCGTGCCTGCTCCTCATCCGATTGTGCCAGTCCCTGCTCCTACTGTCCCAACTCCGCAAGATGACTTACCCGGTGGCCATGGTAGAGCACTCAAGGAATTTCTGCTATTCCACCCATTGACATATGAAGGCCAGTCAGATCTGGATGCTGCCAGGATTTGGATTGAGGTGACTGAGAGTGTGTTCCGGTCGATGGAATGCATGGAGGACGAGAAGGTCATGCTTGCTACTTTTCAACTTCAGGGTGTAACTTTGATGTGGTAGAGTTCGGAGTGGGAAGTTACTTTCTGTTCCCGACCACTTCGTTAGATCACCTGGGCAGAGTTCGTGACTATGTTTGAGCGTACTTACAGTCTGGCCTGTCTTCACATGGATAAGATGCACAAATTCCTAGATTTGGTTTAGGGTGAAATGACTGTGTTGTAGTATCAGAACAAGTTCATCGAGTTGGGTCGGTATGCGCCGCATATTATCGCTAATGAAGCCTTAAAGATCGAGAAATTTCTTTGAGGTTTGAGAGTCGAATTGAGAGTGCCGCTGCTTTCTTCCCGTGTCACTATCATGGACGATGCATATCAGGCAGCAGGCACAGTTGAGCTCGATTTGGCAAGGTCGGCAGGGTTTTCTCAGTCCAGTGTTGCTCAGTCGGTTGTGCCATTCCAGCAATCTTTTCAGCCGTCAGTGCCTGGCGTTCCGTCTGTCGTGCCTGCTTCCAGTGGTCCTTCGAGGTGGATGTTTAGAAAGTCCAAGAAGTGTTTTAACCCTCAAGCATCTTCAGGTTTTGTGCAGCAGTAATCAGCGTCTTCTGATTCGGTTTAGCAATCTATTTCTCCTTTTCAACAGCACCGAGTGTTTCCTGTGAGTCAGCTGAGACCATCTCCGAGGTGTGGTGGCAGCCATCCCGGTGTACCATATTCCTTACCAGTGGTTTGCTATCACTATGATCAGTCGGGTCACGTTGTTCGGGATTACTTGATGAAGTCTGTGCCGGCGTAGTTCTCGCAGGTTATCCAGCCGCAGTAGTCTCCATTTCATCTTCCTGCACCACCGCTGCCTCAGCCGTCATACTTGTAAGTTCCAGCTTCTTCCCAGTAATTTTCTGCAGCCTCTAGTCGGAAGCCGAGGAGCCAGATCACTCACATCACTCGTGCAGAAGCTATTGCGTCTAATCTCGTAGAAGGTACAGTTTTGATTTTTAGTCATTCAGCCCATGTTCTATTCGATTCAGGTGCCACTCATTCATTTGTTTCTGAGGATTTTCTTATTCGTCTCGAGGAGCAGGTAACCGAGTCGCCTTGTGAACTGCTCGTTGAGTTACCATCCGGAGATTTCATGTCCACTCCATTTTGCCTGAAAGATTCTCTTGTTATCGTCAGTGACCGGCAATTGCCAGCGAAGTTGTATGCGCTGTAGTTGGCCGATTACGATGTGATTCTAGGCATGGACTGGTTGGAGCGGTATGGTGCCATGGTTGACTGTAGATCCAAGAAAGTCTACTTTCAGCCACGCGGGAAATCAACTTTCTATTTTCAAGGAACCTGATTCTGTTATTCTCGCTTTCTGTAGTTAGGTGTAGTTCTTTTTCAGTTTCCTCCTTGTTCTTCCTTGTAAATTTCGAGGACGAAATTTCTTTAAGGAGGGGGGACTGTAACACCCGTGTTTTGGTAGTTAACTTAGAATTGTGGTTTCTGCGTAATTCGAGCTTTGATTTAGTTACTTATTCTGACACCGATTATGCGGGCTGCAAAGTGGATCGAAAAAGCACCAGCGGGTATTGCCAGTTTCTTGGGGGATGCATGGTCTCATGGGCCTCCAAGAAATAAAACTCAGTGGCATTATCAACTGCCGAAGCTGAATATGTGGCTGTCGGTAGTTGTGTTGCCCAGGTGTTATGGATTCAACAACAAATGATTGATTATGGCATTTCCTTTAAAAACACCTCAATCCTTTGTGACAACACATCAGCCATAAACCTATCCAAAAACCCTGTTCATCACTCTCGCACCAAGCATATTGAAATTAGACACCATTTCATTAGAGATCATGTGGGCAAGGGTGATGTAGAAATCAGGTTCATTAAAACTGACCAACAAATTGTCGACATTTTCACCAAACCTCTAAGTGAAGAAAAATTCACAATATTTAGAAGAGAATTAGGGGTTTGTAGGGTAGACAAGTCTGATCTATGATCATTTGAACAAGTCATTGCATTGTATGCATTTGCATTAGGTGCATAATTAAATTTTCCCTTGTCATGCATGTGCATTATGTTGCTTGAAAAATAAAAAGAAAAATCAAACTTGTGTGAAAAACCATGTTGAGTGTTGTGCATTCCTTCTATCTATAGCATACAGCCATGTCATTGTTATTTCTATGGCCGATATTCCTTTGAGTTCATTTAAATGCCAAAAAGAGAGCAAAACCCCTCAAACTCTGAAATCTGGAAACATTGGATAACGAACGTCTACTATGATCTTCGATCTCATTGGAACATGTTCCCCAATTGATTTACCCATAAAACAACTCAAGTTTCCTTGATTCCAACATGAACTTATCATTGGGGATTAGAGCTGAACCGTTTTTGGCCTTCCGATACACTTAAACCTATTTTTTGGTGAAGAACAGAGGAAGGGTCAACCCATAGGGTCGACCCTCGGTTTTTTGGATCCTGCCTAGGGCTGGGGTTACAAGGGTCGACCTGTTACGGTCGGGCGGCTTAAGCTGCATCCGAACCACCGCGAATAGGGTGGAAACCCTACGTTTCCCCCTCCACACCTCATATAAACCCCCTAGCCCCCTTCTAACCCTAGCCACCATCTCTTGCAAGCCCTAAAATCCCTTCTTGGCACTCAATCTCTCAAGCCCTAGCCACGGGTCTCCTGGTGGCATCCTGCGCACAACTCCTTCCGATCTGGTTCAAAGCATCTTCCTTGAGTTCCAACCCCACTGAGGTATGCTCTCAATGTGTTGGAGGATCATTTATCCATGGCTATAGCCTTCCTATCTTATTGAACCATCTCAATCTACAACCTCATCAATCAGTTCCTTTGATTTATGTTTTAGATGGCCCCAAAGAGGCATTCTTCTCACAGTGGAGAGGGATCAGGCTCGGCAAGGGGGGGTCGATCCAAAGAGGCCACCCATACGCTCTCCAGCACAGTGTTGGATCGGACCGTACTTCATCCAAGGGTGGCCGACTTTGGTAATCTTAGCCGCCATCTTTCAAGCCTTGTTGATATCATTTACAGTCAACCAAATCTAGAAGTGTTTATGTTAGCACATCGTCGCATCTATCCGAACTTGGTACATCAATTTTACAGCAATTTGTCTGTTTCGGGGGATGTTCTGATTACTACAGTAAATGGGCAGAAGATTATCCTCTCACTGCAAATGTTAGGCGAAGCTTTTAATTTACCAAATGAAGGCTATGCTTTTGGGGATCTTGAAATTTCAGAAGCCACCGTGTATTGTTACCTGACATTCAAGGAAATGGGTGATAGATCGGTTGCTGGACTAAATGCAAATCATTTTCCTCCCATGCAACAAATATTGCATAGAATGATCACCTGTATTTTATTACCGAGCGGGGGAGGCCATGATAAGGTGGGTGATGGCCACCCAGGCCAGGGGAATCCCCAGGGGAGGGTGGCCAGTGCTCTGGCTGCCCAGACCCTTGGGTAGCCACAAGTCTAGTCGCCCAGTCCCCTGGGCGGCCAGCACCTTGGCCTTCTTGCCCCTTCAGCCTGGTTGTGTGGTGTTCCATGGTTTCAGTGTTCCGGGGTGTCTGTAGGAGGGGTGGCTATGCAGAATGCGTGTCCAGGTGGTTCTATGTGTTCTGTTGGTTTTGGGTTGTAGTGTGGACCACCCTTGTCCGTGGTAGAGTGCGGATAGTCTTCCTTGTGTTGGGCCGCTCGTGCTGACTATCCCCGCAAGAGTCCCATGACTGCGGGTGGTGTTTCCGCGTGAGGGCTATGACCGTGGCTAGGTATCCCTTGTAGGAGTTGTGGACCATGGCCCCTGTGTTTCTGTCCTATGCTTTCGTAGGTCTTCAGTGGTCCGACAGTCATGGTTTGACTACCCGATTAGTGGTCCCTGGTTCTCGTACTAGTGAGATGCCTCGTGGTGGCTTGGTGTGGACCCGGTGGTTCCCGTAGTTGTGGTTGGTTCTTGGTGACCCTACCCACTTGACGTAGCTGACTTGGGCACATACGCGTGTCGACCCACCAGGGAATGGTGGAGGCTTGTCTCGTGTAGTGGTTTTTAGGTCGGTTACCTGAGGGCCCCTTGCCTTTGTAGCCAGAGTCTGGCTGGGAGGAAAATTGGCTAGAGGATCGACCTAGAGTAGATGGTCTACGTGTGCACACATGGTCAGGGGCAGTGGACGCGTGCTGACGAGCACAACCCCGACTAGTCCTTGTTCTATGGTACACTGGTACTGTGTATGGTTTGGGTGTCTCAGTTTTCGCCAGAGGGCATGTAGGGAGACGCGTGAGGTTGCGGTATAAGTCATCGGAGGACACATCCGATCTTGTGGTCAGTGGGTTAGCACTCCCATCACCTGAGAGGGTTCAACATGGCTTTCTTCCTAGTGTGGTTTACTGTGCTGGGGGTTTGGTTCGTCCCGTATGGTGTTAGGTGTGGTTCTTCTGCTAGTCTTAGCTTGGGATCGAGAGATTCTCCCGAGGGGTTCCTTCCATTGTTTCGGGATTAAGAGAGTCTCCCGGGGGTGTTGGTTCGGCTTGTGGTTGGCCGTGTGGCCATGTCAGTGGCTCCGTCGGCTGGGACGGACTGTCTGACCTTGGGGTCAGGGTTGTGTAGAGTGTCGGTGTGTGTGTTCTTCCTAGTTGATCATCGTCTGGTTCGGGTCTCCATTGTTGGGTCGTACTAGCATGGTTGTAGTGTGGCTACCACTGTTGATCTTTACTTGTTGTTCCTACGTCGTGCCTGCTTACAGCTTCCCTTACTGTTGTTATTTTAGTTACCGCTTTTGTTGTAGTGGGGTTCCGCATGACCCCTACTAAGCCTTTGAGATGAGGCTCACCCCTTGCTTTTCAGGTGCGGCGTCCTTCTCAGAGTGGAGCGATTCAGTTGGAGGTTTCGTAGTTGCTAGCTTGCCAGGTTTCTGGGGTGTGCCCGGGATAGTGTACGTTCTCTTGCCTTGACTGTACTTGTGGACTGGACTCTGTAGATATTCAATTGTTATAAAATGTTAATTATTTCCTATTAGAACTACAGATTAATTAAATAGATTTACTTTATTGCTATTGTTTAGAATTTCAATGCATAACCACACCAACCCTTAACCCTTCCGAGTCTCCCGACTCATGGGTGGCGGCGTAGGATCTGAATGGTATTGGGCTTGTCCCGGTATCCAGATCTTGGGTCATTACAATTGGTATCAGAGCGTGATTGTGGTAATACATGAGAATTCTAGAACATACACTGATTAAGAGCCCAGAAAGTCCAGTAAAGTTGGTAGCTGGCTTAGGGTGTTTTGCTAATTCACCCCTTCCCTTTTGTTTTTCGCGTTGTGCTGAGGGCCGGAGAGTACAATACAACTGTAGCGACCTCGAGTCGAAGAATTAAAAAGTAAATGAGTCGAAGTGTTCTCAACTTGGGAGCTACAAAAGCAGTCTGAAACTCTTCTAAAGGATCCGAAACCCAATAAAGATCCAACAGGACCCAATAAAGATCCTCCAGAGATCCGGGGTATTACAGCCAGTGTCCTTGACTTTGGTCTTGTAGCGGCTTTCCTTGATTGCCGGGTTCGCCTAGTAGTTGAGTGATAGTTCGCTCTACCCAGAGTGGAGTCGTTGTCCACCGCTTCGGTTTCTGCTTGTCTTGGCTTGATTTCGTGGTTTGCCCGTGACCCGTGGATGTCTGTTGACATCCTATGAGAGCGGTGACCATGATGGGACGGCCAGGAGTGCTTGTGCATGCAGTGTGTGTGTCTGTATATGTCTATGTGTATGTGTCGTGTCGGGTTTCGATCAACCCGGTGAGACCAGGGGTTCACATGTGACCTTGTCTGTGTCTCGGCGGTTCTGTCCAGCTCGAGACAGTGTTCTGGATGCCTCGTGGTACTGTCCTACCTCGGTTACGTGTCCAGGTGTGCTGAGGGTTCTTGGTGTCCCCTTGGGTCTCCGTGAGTCATTTCCTGCAGAGCGTTGTTTCCTCTGACTTAGGAGTAGACTGATTGGCGGCTTGTTTCGCTGTCTGTGACGATCTTGCCTCCGAGTTGTGAGACTCAAGGATCGTTACGTGAGTAGGTCTAGTTACCTTGTTTTGAGTCTGTCGGCGGTTTCTTGTGCTGCCATTGGTGCTTTAGAGTATGGGTGACAGTGCATGATTAGCCTGTCTGTACTTCAGCACTCGTGTTTTGAGTCTCTATGTCTTGTGAGCCTCCACTATTCGTAGCCTTACGGCACGCTTCGGCGTGACGGCTCTTGTAGCAGGGCACTTTTCCGGTTTACGGTTCTTAAGCTAGTTCCGTGAGCCCTCGGTCCAACTGTAGCGTCCTTCGGAGGGGGAATACTAGCTAGAGGCCTGGCTTAGGCAGTGGGCCAGTGTGTGTACACGTGGTCAGGGGCTTTGGACTTGCGTCGTTAGACGTGACCCTGACTAGTCACTCACATTATGGTACTATTCTAGTTCTAGCAGTGTCTTTGTCTCGACCGAGTCCTTGCGGTAGGTGACGTGGACAAGATGCTACTAGGCACAACATAAGATGTCAGTGGACGCAGCTAGCTGTTCTTCTGGTGGTGAGGCACTCTAGTCACGTGGCACATGGCTCTCGGCGTTTCTTGTGCATCTTGACCTTTCTGGGCTAGCCTTCTCTTGGCTTTTCCCGAGGACAGTGTCTGTTGCCTGCATGACATTTTGATCGTGTATAGGGCAGTGTGCACGATGTTCTAGTCGTGTCGTCTGGGTCTGAGTCTGTCTAGGTTTTTCCTAGGTTTTCTTGTTGTTCTTGCAGGTCTTCACTCTAGGCCTGGCATCTTGTTGGTGGATCGACAACTCCTGACTTCGTCAGATCAGAGTCTGCCCTTTTGTTATTGCTTGGTGTAGTTCTAGGAGTCGAGGTTAGTTTGGCAATCACGCCTGTTTGGTACGGCTCTTTCCCTTTCCTTTTTAGCTCCCCTAACTCTTAGCTTGTTCCCTACTCCTGCACCCCTTTTCTTTACAGCTTTGTAGTTTAGTTTTCCTGCTTTACTATGGTTGTTACCTATTGCTTACCTATTGTTTACCTGTTGTTTTAGCGTGTTACTGCGTGTTTTTCAGTGGGGATCCGCTTGACCCCTACTGAGCGAGTGACACGAGGCTCACCCTTACTTTTCAGGTGGGTTGTGGTTCGTGCTGCTTCCGTGGTTCCTGATGTGCGAGTTCGTAGTGGCCAGCTGGTACCTTCGCCGGGCTTCCCCCGACTTTCCAGTACGTCTTTTCTATTCTGTCAACTGTGCTGTTAGACTTGTTGTCTCTCCTTCAACCTATCCCGAGGGAGCCCTAAGCCTGCCGGTCACTCTCGGTAAACCCCTAAGACCGTCAAGATTATGGTTAACTTCATAGTGATTAAGGGGATGTCAGCCTATAATGCCATCTTTGGGCAAGGTATCCTCAGCCGAACGAAAGCCGTGCCCTCCACCTATCACCAAAAACTTAAGTTTCCCACTAAATACTACATCGAGGAAGTCCGGGGTAACCAGGCAATAGCTAGAAGGTGCTATGTGATATCGGTTGATGCCATAAAGTCGAAAGGGAAAAAGACAGAGGCCAGGGAAGCCGAGGAGGAACCGATAGCATCTGGGCCTAGCGGCAAACTACTGTCCATCTTCCTCAAAGGTGACCCGGCTCTCGAGGTCAAAATTAGAGCTGATTTACCACCCAATGTACGAGAGTAAAGATTTTCTTTCAGAGTATGTCCAAGTCTTTGCGTGGTCTGATGAGCATCTTCCTGGGATTCCTGGGGAGATGGTGGTGCACAAGCTCAACCTGGATCCATCGATGAAGCCTGTCTAGCAATGCAGAAGAAAGCACGCCCCAAAGAAGTAGACGATCATCAGAGAACAAATTTTTAAGGGAAAGAAAATCGACCTATTCCCACCAGTCCTTTACCCGACGTGGCTCACTAATGTAGTCTTGGTACCAAAAGCTTCGGGCAAATGGCGAATGTGCGTGGATTTCACCGACCTCAACAACGCCACCCAAAAAGACTGTTACCCACTACCAAGCATTGAACCAACTAGTTGACTCGACTTCCGGTAATGATTTGCTCAATTTTCTGGATGCTTACTCTAGGTATCATCATATCTGAATGGATCCTAAAGACCTCGAGAAGACAGCCTTCATCATCGACTTCAGCGTATACTGCTACACCCGAATGCCTTTCGGGTTGAAGAACACCGACGCGACATACCAGAGGCTGATCAACCACATCTTTGAAGGACATATC
Source organism: Amorphophallus titanum (assembly GCA_024336825.1). NCBI lineage: Eukaryota > Viridiplantae > Streptophyta > Magnoliopsida > Alismatales > Araceae > Amorphophallus > Amorphophallus titanum. The sequence continues at coordinate 10,229,628 of JANBPO010002057.1, forward strand.
GATCGGAACGTGGAGGCCAACATCGATGACATGCTCGTCACGACACCTAAGGTCGAGGACCACTTCGCCGACCTGGCTGAGACCTTCGACACCCTCCTAAGGTACATCATGAAGCTCAATCCAGCAAAATGCGCCTTTGGAGTTCTATCTGGGAAATCCTTGGGTTTTCTGGTGACTTAACGCGGGATCGAGGCCAACCCCAATAAGGTTCAGGCTATCCTGAATATGCAGCCACCCGCGTGCGTCAAGGATGTGCAGCGCCTGACAGGGCGCATTGCTGCTTTCAACTGTTTCCTATCCTGAGCGGCCGAACGATGCCTACCTTTCTTCAAATTGTTGAGGGGGCCCAAATTGACATCTTCTACGTTCACCTGAGATGAGGAATGTCATAAGGCTTTTGCAGAGCTGAAGGAGTTTCTGGCTTCGCCTCCGGTGCTATCGAAACCAATCCCGGGTGAAACACTGTATCTTTACCTCTCATCAACTCCTTCAACAGTGAGCTCGGTCCTAGTCTGAGATGACGCAGGAGTGTAGAGGCCGGTATACTACACTAGCAAGGTGCTTAATGAGGCCGAAAGAAGGTAACCCGCAATCGAGAACTCGTACTAGCGTTGGTGACCTCGGCCAAGCGCCTCCGGCCTTACTTCCAAGGGCATTCCATCGACGTGTTGACCAACGAGCCCCTAAAGAAGATCCTCGTTTACCCTGAAGTTGCAGGTCGCCTCGTCAAGTGGGCCATAATCCTTGGGACTTACGACATCTCTTATCGCCCCCGTTCGGCCATCAAGGGAGAGGCACTCGCAGACTTCATTGCAGAGAGCACTGTTCCAACTGGGGAGGCACTTCCACCGACGCCCGGGCCCACCTGGGACCTTTTTGTTGACGGGTCCTCCAACTCGGCCGGCAGTGGTGCCGGCGTCCTCCTCAGGTCTCCAGAAGGAGCAGAACTATAGTACGCCTTGAAGTTCAACGTACAAAAGTGAGAAAGGAAGAGTACAAAGGTAAAACACTCTCTAGATCTCTCCACCTCCCTCCTCTCTCCTCTGGCTAGTCTCTGCACCATCCTGGTCTGCAGGGCGACTCTATGGAGGCCTCATCGACCTCTGGCTAGTCGCTGATGCCTCAGCTTGAGCACGATCTGTCTCCTCCCTCCTCTAAATGGTAAAGGAACCCACGAAAAAGCTCGAGCCGGAGTAGGCACTCGGGCGTCCCTCAACTCGAGCCCACTCGCAGCCCCTCCTGTAGAGCTCCTCCACGATCCTTGCTCGCTCCTCCGCTGCACCTAGGCGGAGCCTCAGCTCATCATGCTCTGTCCTCTCCCGCTCCGGCTCTGCCCGCTCGCGCTCACACTCACACTGCTCCATACTAAGGAGAAGCTGTAGCTCCACCACATTCTGAGGAAGCCCCTCTCCCTCACTGGGTAGCTCCACCGTCGCTCGCTCCAACTCTACTGCGGCTCGACGTCTCTCCTCCTCTAGCTCCAGTGCAGCTTTGCACCTCTCCTCTACTAGCTCTCGTGCCACCCGGTGCCTCTCCTCAGCTAGCTCCTCGGTGGCCGAGTGCCTCACTGCACTCAGCTCCTCGACAGCACACTGTCGTGCCTCCTCGACCTTCGCAAAACACTGGTCGTGGATCTAGAGCTCGGTCCCTGCCAACGCTGCCCGGGTCAGCACCTCCCGGAGCTCTCACCTCTGTAACAGCACAAAAATAAATAAGATTGATGAACAACTGCATTAATTAAAGTCAATCTTTCTTACCGAGGCCTCTATGTCACGCTCAGTAGTCTCGGCCCATCTCACTGCCCCTGCTAGCCACTCCACTAGAGAGGTGATCTGGGCACTGTGATCTAGGGCACTTGAGCTAGAGGCTCCTCCCACTCCAGTCACTGCCACCCTCTGCTGGGCACACTGTAGCATTTTTATAAGACTGTCAGTTGGTGATCATGCAACTTCAGGAATCATGTCATGGTATTTAGGAAAGCATAACTCACCAGAACCTGCAGCTCATGATAGGTCACCACCAAGCGAGCCTCTAGGGTGTGTAGTTGCATCTTCATATCTGCCACCACCACGTCATGCGAGTCCTGCATTTTGTAGCACATTAGTAACGCATCCATATATAGAAATATTCAAACATTCAAAAGCATGCATCCATACATACCCCTCGAGGCCTCATTTGAGGCCGGTTGCCGTAGGTCCTCCAGTAGACCCAGATGTATGTCGTGCTATCCTATGCCTGTGAGACGACTGGGGTTCCGCCCCTCTGCCAGTCCTCGTATTGCTCCGGGAAGCACAGCCGCCAGTCTGTTGTCACCACACGTCCTCGGGTCTTCCGCCCGATCCTTCGCAGCTCGGCCATGTCTGCCCACTCCTGGTGCAGACCCAGAGCCCTCATCACCAACTTGAGGCGTAACGACTCGATCTCGTTCAGGCAGTGGGGCCAGATCTCCCGCCCGAACATGTGTCGACCCGCTGCGACCTAGGGCTGGTCGTCGTCGGTCATGCCTAAGTGTGGCCTCCACACCACTTGCATTTTACATTTTATACCATCATACCATCATAACCATAAATGCATCAATAAGAAATAAATCAAGTGCATAAACATAGCATACATACCATGGATGCCGGGAAGTCACGGAGTTCCCGTCTTACTGCTACCAGCTCGTAGGCGTGTGGGGCAACTATCGCATAAGGGAGCCAACGCCGAGCCAACGGGACTGCCTCCGGGTGGAAGACTGCGGCTCGCCCCATCGGGATGTACAAGTGGCACCAGACTTACATCCACAAATCATTAGCATATCACAATCATATTAAGCATAAATAGAAGTAGAAGCATGGTACATAAGCATAAAATAAATTTGCATACCTGAAGGAACGGTGCAAAGCCACTGATAGTCGTCTCCCTCCCTGTCCCAGTGGATAGGTCAGCCAGAAGGTGGGCCAACATGACCGTGCCGCATGCATATCTCCCCACCTGGCTCAGGTCCTCGAGTACTCCCAGGAAGTGATAGTTCATGCCATCTCCCTTCGTGCCCAGTAGTAGCCTACCTAGCATCAAGAACAGAAACCCCCTCAAGTCCAGGTCTACCCTCTCCGTCTGGGTAGGGTCCATAGAGAAGGTGGTCGTAGCCCTCCCGGCCAACTAGGCAGCAAAGTCCTCAAGGGACTCCCTCGTCCTTGGGCGCCCCTCTCCCAGTCCCATGGACTCCATCAGCTCGGCCCGGTCTACCATCCTACAGTCTCTAGGACCCTCTGCCACCGTCAATAGGTCCAGAAGTCGGCGGGCCCACTCTTGGTGGTCAGGGTAAATCACCCCACTGACTGCCTTCCCGTCTACCCATAGCCCAATGATCCTAACCACATCCTCTAGGGTGGGGACTATGTGCCCCCACAACATCAGGAAGGCCCTACTACCTCGATCCCATCTCTCTAGAAGTACTTGGATCAAGACGAGGTCCCCAACCATCCTCTGCTGAATCTCTTTCTTCAAACCTTGTCTGCAGATCTGAACAGCCGCCTCATGGTTCAGCGGGGGCTCGCACCCTACACAAGAGCTTCTCCACCTTTGTGTACAATCAAGGACAAGTTCATCCTCTCCATGCCTGTATGTAGATAGCTCTATCTTGGTTATGGAAGAATGCTTCTGTGCAGTAAGACTGCATTGCCAGGGAAGACCCCTTGTTAATTCGGAGAGGCGTCTAGTCACTTTGGCTAGTTGCTTCTTTAATCTTTCAATTTTTTGCTACTGCTCATAAAGCAATGCGAGCATAGTAGGATTACATTGAGAGAAATATAGAGTATGGCTCGGGCCATCATCCTCTGCTCTGGCATCTAGTGGAGGTAGTAACGCCTCGTTATCATGAATAGTTAGGGCCGGTCCTCCGGAGGTGGATGCACCCACATTCTTATGCAGAGATGGACTCTAGAGGTGTATTTCTTTATCTTGTGTCTCATCGTCCGAAGGCATGTATTGCTCCTAGGTCTTAGCTTCTTGCACGGCTGTGTCGGCCAGAAGAATATCACCACCTGGGGCGAAGACGAAAATCGTATCCGCCTCATAGAATTCTTCCACCGAGAAGGCCAGGCCAAGGTGTCAAGTAATCTGTAGCAATTCTTTGTCTAGGTTGGGTGGATACCACAACCTTTTGAACATCTGATTTTGTCTTTTAGCTTGGTAGAAGGGGATATACTGCTTCCTGGCCATCTGTATCACCTTGCCAGTTATATCGGGTAGCCCCATGATCGGTACAACTGAATCCTGAATTTCTTCGGGGAGTTTGCAATCATCATCCCCCTTTATTGATTGCTTACTAGCCGAGTAAAACATTGTTGGTTTCCCCTCAGGATTAGGTACCTCGAGGATTTTCAGTAGCTCGACTGTCGGACAGTCTATATCTGTGAGCGATCTTGTGATTCCTGGAGGGACTTTCATGCAATCCAGTAAATCTTTGAGCTCCAGGGCTTCTGGCTCGGGGTAGATATCAGATGGGATCGCTCTGCGCACTCCCTCGACTTCAGTAATATGCAACACCCCTGAGGAGCCACATAATCGGGTGGGGGTGGAGGGAACCAGTCACTAGTCTTTGCCATCTTCTTTTCTTTATTCTGATCTAACTGAGAAGTTTGCTTTGGCTTTTCCAGATAAAGGGAGGCATCAAGCAGATGACACTCAAATACCTCAAAGGGGTGCAAATCAGTGAAGATTCTTTCTTCTTTTCCATCCCGGAGGTACTTGATGCATTGGTGCAAAGTAGATGGCACCACTCAATTCTGATGCAGCCACGGCCGGCCAAGTAGCACCTTGTACGAGGTGTCGAAGTTGATGATATGAAATCGCACCTTGGTGGTGAAGTCTCCCAATGCAAGCTCGAACTCTGCCACACCCATGGAGACATTTCTGGTTGAAACTAGCAATCTTCATATCCATGACCTCGACCAGGTGTAGATTGAAGTAGTGCTTCTGATAGACCCGGTAGGGGAGTATATTTACTGCTGCCCCCTGGGCCAACTAGAATTTTGTTGATAGGTTGGCCATTTAATTACCCCCTCATGTATAAGGGTCTATTGTGGTCAGCCGTTGGCAAGAGCACATCTTCATTAGTAAAGCTGGCAGCTACTTTTGAACACATTTTCGCAAAATAATTTTCGAAGTGCGTCAAGGTTTGCAAGGCTGTAATGATGGCCTGCCGAGCTACTTCATCTAGGGAGAGTATCTCCTAGACGTTGAATCTTGCTAGAATTCTTTTTAGTTGTTTCAATATCTGAGCGCCAGCTCTTACAGTAAATAATACTGCTTCTTCAGCTCTATTGTGCTTGCTACAGCCTAGTGCCAGAGCAGTCGGCTCGTAGGCTATCTACCTTGTTCTTCAGGGATTGTTTGCTCTCGACACATCTGACCAGTTGGTTCTTTTATTTGGATAGGTTTGCCAACTGGGGCGATGCCTTCACCATTTTCATCTACCGAAAATGACACACCCGATACAATGAATGCAAGATATCTACCATTGACTCTCAATCAACCACTAATGCAATACAACATGATATGCAAATACTCATACTACGATGCAGTGACAAACACACATGCAAGCATGCAACACACATAGCATAAGTATATAAGCCTAATAGCTACTTCTCCCCCTTTGACATCATCAAAAAGGAGAGTGCGAGAGACAAAAAGTGGATAGAAATGACACTAGATGATCAAAGACAGCTATGCTGCAGGGTGATCCTAAGCCTCCTCGCCGTCGTCACTATCGGAGGCATCATCATCATGGTTGGAGCCAGCAGGAGCAGGAGCTGGAGGAGGAGGTGGAGGAGGAGGTAGACGTGCTTCAATGCGATGAAGCATATCACCATGATGGTTAAGGTGGTGGTTGATGCTGAGAAGCACACGGTTGTTGAGCCGAAAAGCGTCACTATTATCTTCATGGGTAGCATAAAGGGTGGCCATGTGGGTGGAGAGGGTATCCATAGTGTCGTGGAGAGAGTGCATGTGCCCAGTCATGGTATCCATAAAAGTGTCCCATCGCCCAAGGGTGGAGTCGATCCGAGTTTCCATGCCTAAGATACACCTATCTAGAGTCTCATAGTCCCCCCAAGTAGGATACCTAGCTTCCTGAGAAGAAGATTCCCCGGGATAAAACTGTGGTGGTGGAGGAAGGTCCTCCGGTGGAGGCACATCGGCAGCATGAAGTGGTTCGGGTGCTTCTTGGTGATCTTGTTGTTGTTCTTGTTCTTGCTGTTGTGGCGGCTCTTGTTCTTCCTCACTATCAGTTTCTTCCCCATATACTGGAACATGATGTCGAAGTTCACCATTTGTATCCTAGAAATAACCCATATCGGTAAGAATTTTATGGGAGTTGTAGACATCATCCTGGCAAACCCGAAGAAACTGCTCACCCTCCAGGCTAATCCCAACATGTGTAAAAACTTCAGTGAGTTGAGAAGCATAAGGTAATGATCTCCGTAAGTCGGTACGGCACCGACGTATCAAACTCCTCATTAGCCAACCCATATCAATGACACTACCATTCATAACATGATAGAAGAGGAATCAGTGGATCCCAGTTACCTCATCGTGACTTCCACCTTTTGGATAAATGAGGGTTGTGAACATGTAGTGTAAGACGTGTTGCAATGGGGGAAAATGATTGACATTGAGTTCCATGATATTACTGATACCCAGCTCGTAGTCAAGGCTTGTCATGACAGTGAATGTAGCTTCGACTTCTCCATGCATAAAATTCATGACAGCCCCCCAGTTAGAGACACCTAAGGCTCGGGCAAATAATTCTTCGGTGATGTAGATCTTAACCCCCTGAACCGTGGTGTATAGCTATCCATTGCGATCTCCCAGGTTTCCATAAAACTGTTGGACAAGGGATGGATAGAACCTGGGATACCCGGTGACAAACTTGATCCAACCTAGTTGCATGGAAAATACTGTGTAAATATCTGGTATAAGGTCATCCATCTCACCGAAGTCGACGAGACGAGGATCAATGATCGGTCTTGGAGGTCTTGGAGGTGCCGGAGCCTACCGTGGTGGAGGAATCAGAGCTTCGTGTTTTCGGGTGCTAGACTCCCCCTGAGTAAGATGCTGAGAGCTCCTTCTAGGTGGCATCTTAGGCTAGGAGACCCTGAATAGAGATTTGGATGATGAGAACCTCACCCTCAGGATGAGAAAGGACACTTGGAGGACTGGAAACACTTTCTCCACGCTTTAGAGATCTGGGAAGGGCAACATGAGCTCATGAACACCGGTGAGGGGTCGTCTCGGAACTGAGAACGATGTGTCAGAGCGTGTGCGGATGGAGAGGATGTGAGGTTTAGAGGGCTTGGAAGGTTGGGTTTTGGTGTTTTAGGGTTGAGAGGGTGTGTGAGAGAGAAGGTGGGTGGAGGTGAGTGGGAAGAAAGGGGTCTTCCCGTTATGAGACAGTGTCGAGGTCGGGGCAGTAGGGGTGCCGTAGGCACCATTGTGCTGGAGTAGTTGGGCATCACCAAGGTCGAGGTGACTGAATGACATAGGCACCACTTGTCACTGGAGCAGTCGGGCGCTGTTGAGACTGGAACGGTTGGATGGCATGAGCATCGCCATGACTGGAGCGACCAAAGGCCATTGAGCTCGGACTTGTCGGGTGCCGTGGGCACAGGTGGGACTGGAGTTGTTGGCCGTCATCGGAGCTAGTCTGGACCCGGCATTTGGATGCCGGAGGCACCGTTGTAATTGAGTTGTTGAGTGATCGGGGTCTGGGGTCCCGATGTGACTGGAGTGATTGACAGTCGGGTGCCGGGGGCACCATTGTGACTGAATTGTTGAGTGATCGGGTGTCAGGGGCCCCGATGTGACTGGAGTGGCTGACAGTCGGGTGCCGGGGGCACCGTTGTGACTGAGTGGTCAAGCGATCGGATGTCGCGGGCCCCGATATGACTGGAGTGGCTGGTAGTCGGGTGTCCGGGGCACCGTTGTGACTGAGTGGTCGAGCGATCGGATGTCGCGGGCCCCGATGTGACTGGAGTGGTGGGTAGTCAGGTGCTAGGGGCACCCTTGTGACTGGAGTGGCTAGCAATCGGGTGCCGGGAGCACCGTTATGACTGAAGTGGCTGGTGGTCGGGTGCCGGGGGCACCGTTGTGACTGAAGTGGCAGACATTCGGGTGCCGGGGGCACCGTTATGACTGAAGGAGCTGAGTGGTTGGGCGCCACGGGCCCCGATGTGACTGGAGTGACTGGCGATCAGGTGCCGGGGGCACCGTTATGACTGAAGTAGATGGGCACTGCGAGACCTTGATGGTCGTGCTCGGGGCCCATTGATAGAGGTAGGGGCCTGACGCTTCATCTTGCGTCGGGACTTGTGAAGTATGCGCATTATGCGGGTGACAGCACTGAGGGCACATTTATCGAGGTGACACCAAAGTGTCACACAATCATCGAGGCGGTGAACTAGGCTGGGCGCCTCGATTGAGCCATGTCTGATGGTGCTTGACCATTGGGACAAAGATTGGGCAGGGTGCTCTAGTCAAGCAACGGCTGCGCCGTACAGAGATCAGGCAGGGCACCTCAATCGAGCAGCGTCTTAGGGTCGTGCACGATTATCGAGTGTGGATGCACTTTTCAGGGCATTTATTTGTTTCTTTCATTTGTTTATTCATTTTTTCATTCATTTATTCAGTTTATGAGTGCGAGGGCGTGCCAGTCACCGAGGTGACGATTTTTTCGAGCTTGAAGAAGCCCATGGTGCGCTCATTCTGACTAGTTAGACGATTATGTGTATCGTGTCGAGACTAAAAATCCATCATGCCGTAAAGACTACGACATTAATTACATCCCCTCAGAGAGGGGAAAACCCTTGATTAATCACCCAAAAAAGGGGCGTTACGACCTGAGATTCATAGTGATGGGAGCGAGAGCGAAATCTCATATTGCGTTTAAATAAATCCCGTATTGGGGCATAAACGTTCACAAGTATGCATATGTCAGTCACTAGCGGACCGTTTCTTGTTCGGACAGAAGTCCATATTAGTAGCATCGAAAATGACGATAGAAATTGTACAAATGTTCACCGTGCATATGGCAAGTTTAATATGGGTTGCGGGATTGGATCCCGACAAATGTGGGTCAAGTTGACAGGCTGTCGGCCCGAGGTGATTTCGGACTATGGCCATGTCAGGAATTTTGTAGACCATGTCCGATACCATAAGGCATCGTTGATTTTTTTCTTTACACCCAGTCCGAGGGAGTGAATTATATAAGTGTGTAGCCTGAGCTCGCCAATGTGTGCCCCCGCAACGTGGATCGTCCTTGCGGGGGTCAAGGGGGCAGCGCCCCTTACGGGGGTTTTCGGGGGCAGTGCCCCCAGCTCCCCCATCCCCCTCACACCAGGGAAGGCCCCAAGTCCATCTCCCTCCATTCGCCCCCCCTAAACGCTCCATTCTTCCCCTCTATTCCCCTACTACCAGTCTGGAACCTGTAACAGTAGAAAACTATGAAGTTGCAGAGGCTGCCACATCTTCATCATGGAGCCCCTGGGAGCACAAGAGATACCATTGGAAGTGTCTCCCATCCCTCTCTGCAACGGTGGTGGTCTCGCCTTCGTCTGATTTCATGGCTGCCCGGAGGAGCCTTCACCATCGGACTACGCAGCTCCTCCTTGGCAGACATCCAGTAATGACTTGCAAAGGCATCCATGGCCAGCCTCCTGAAGCTCCTAAAGTGGGACTTGGCTGAGACCTTCTTCTACGAGTCTTCTTCCACCTCCAAGAAGCGGCACACCATTTGGATTCCAGAGCAGCTAGTTCCAAATGTTTTGTCTAGGGTGCGCTGGGTCTGTACCCTCTGGAGCTGACTTGATACCCTGTCACTATTTGAGTCTTTGCCATCTAATCCGACCTCCTCCGGCATCCCCGAGGGTCTCCATTTGAAGAGGGTTCGACCACGAATCCAACGTCTTTGGCCACACCTGAATCTGAGCTCGGGAGCACCCGTGGTGGCCTCACATTCCTGCTGCAGTGACCCAGAAGCTACCAGATCCAGAAGCCAACAACCCTGTTCACGACTCTGCCCTGACCATCGCCGTCAACCAAAAAATCCCCAAAAATTCAGACATCCTCCACGGCCAATCTAGGAGGTTTTGTGACTAGTTTCATTACCAACGGAGTTCGGGGGAGTCCACAGCGGCACCAATACTGACTGTCTATCCACTGTTCCAGAGAGTGGACAGAACCGACGGCCTCCTTGCAATTAGTTCCTAGCTTAGCTTTCCCCTCCCCTTCTGGCTGGCTTACAGCCCCTCCCTGTGGGAGGTAGTGTTTGTATGTAACCTTGACTTCCCCTCCCCTTGTTCAACCCCCTTGCATGGGGAGTAGTGGTGTAATTCTTAAACAGGTTGAAGCTTCACCGATGCAGCGTGTGGGAAACCCACGCTTCCCCACTCGCCCATGTCTCTGAACGGGGCCGATTTCTTCAAATCGGTCGAGTAAGTGCTCTACTCCTTACCTTCATTTGATACTTTTTTAATCAATATTCATTCATAGTTTCGCTAGGAGGAAGAGTGAGTGCCCGATCCCGTTGGTACCTTCACCTTCAAGTGACCACCATGGGAAGAGAGTGCAACCCGTGCCCTTGGCACCCGGTCGGCCCCATTGAATTGGGCCTTCATACTCCTTGGGAAGAACCTTGGCCTTGCTGGCCCTCTACCAGCAAGGGTCCAGCCCTCACAACCTCGACTTGGCATCGCCGAGTTACCCCCGGGTTTTGGGTGAGTGCTGGGGGAGTGGCCACCACTATCCGTCTATACCTCTTGCAAATTGTGCTTGCTTGCTAGGTCCAAGGTGCATCGGTCTAGTGGCTATCATCCCAAGGTGGTGTCACATCACATGTACTTAAGAATATGACTCATAGAGAAGGAAGTGAAATGGTGAGACCACAATCACATCAAACTAGACAAGTCTATGAACCATATAAAATCTGAGATATTTACAAAAGTATATGATTTTTGGCATGAAATTAGCAGAAGTTTAAAATAAGTTCCACATGCATAAAGAACATGAAATCTATTAGAATAAACCATAAATATAACTAAGTATATGAATCAGTACTTGAAATAGGAATAAAACCTAATAAACTAAGCTTACTATCTAGTAAATTAGGCTAATCTGCATTATATTTTGGGTTAACACAACACAGAGTTTCTGGAAGTAAAAGCAGTCTCTTATGGACCATTTGTCATGGCTTAGCAGTTTATCGTGGGGCCGCTAAGGAAACTCATGCGGTCTTGAGAAGGACCATTTTTTCCTATTGGAGAGTATTTGTTACCTTCAGTCTTCTTCTGTTGTTCTTCCACGTTTGTCATTTTCTGTGTCCACTGTCGCTGGCCGAAGCTTGACCGTGCTTTGATTGGACGTCAAAAGTTATAAAAGCTTGACTTTGACTATTGACTTTGCCTGGAGTATTGGTGCATTGGGTCAACATAAAGTTGAAGTTGACTAGAGCCTTCCTTCTCCTAGCGTGACTTTGACGACTGCGGTTAGCCCTCGCTTGTTCTTCAGATTGCTTTAGAGCTCTCGGGATCACTGTTCACATTTGTCTTCTTCTGAGCACTGCAGGTCCTTTGTCTTCTAGTGAGCACGTCTCTTTCTCCTCCAGCACATAACTTCTTCTGTTCTTTTTCACCTTCAGCGTCCCTCTCATTTGTTACCAATGTGAAGTTATTTGTCACTCCAGTTGAGCATTTGTCTATGCTCACCTACTTGTCACCACTAAAGTCTAGAAGCCATCGCACTTACTCCTACACTGCCTGAAAGCCACACGTCAGGCTTGTCTCTATTGAGCCCTATTTGTCACCCTTAGCAGGGTATTGTTTACACTTGCTAACCCATTGTCACCCGTGTAGACACATTTGTCGCCCTTAACCACCAATTGGTCCATGTGGAAAGCGAGACACGTTGGCCACGCGTGGGTGTTATTCGCGTATTGTCGCCGATCCAACGCCATACTATCATAGGCCACATCAACAGAAGTGATGACGTTGAAAGGCCGAACTGGACCTCAAAATTAAAAATCCCCAATTCCTATCTACCCTTCCCGCCATGTTGAAGGCGGTTCGTCTCTCCATCCTGCTCAGCATCTAGTCATCCTCGCAGTGCCATTTGTGACCTCTCAGCCATGGAGCTGAAGGAGACACCCATGCAACGCTCCATCCACCATAAACTGGATTTCCCACCTACATCTCAGGACATTGTACCGGTTCCTACAGCCGAAGAAGAAACATCTGAGAAACCTAAGGTTTCTAAGGCCTCCACTTCAGGACGACAAGTTAAAGGTATTGTGGTTCCTTATCTCCTTTAGATAGATATTTGCCCCCCTTATCGACCTATTTATTTGTCACGCTTATCTACCTATCTGTGTCAGATTTAGACCTACCTGTCACCAAATTTCATTAATTTGTCACCCTTAAGCACCTATTTGCCACACCTAAACTCCCTTGTCTATACTTTTGTCACCCTTATCTTACTCTTAATATTTTTTGTGTTTCTTGATCAATCAATTAACTGAATTTCTTGTTTACACATTTTTTTGAATCTAGTGAACACAACGGTCATCGTGGCCCGGTGTTCTATGGACATTTACATGAAGGATAGGGATCAGATGGCATTTCGAGAATGCCACAAGTCATTGATAAGGACCACACCCTTTGGTCTATACGTTGACAATGCTTCTCCCCTCACCTTCACCATGACACTATTGAAGGAGATTATTTGCACCCATAGTGGAGGATATTACTTGCATATCGGTAGTAAAGAGGTCGAATTCAGTGTGGAAGATATAACACCCTTAAATATAGCTAAGTTGTACTCTATATCACTGATGCATCCTTTCAAGTATCGGCTCAGTTCTTGAAAAGAACTCCGAAGTTAAGCGTGCTTAATGGGGAGTAGTATTGGGATGAGTGACTTCCCGAGAAGTCCTCCATTCTGGAGTCGATCATTGTCAGAAAGGGACAAAACGGTGAGGTCGATAGCCCAAAGTGGACAATACCTCAATGGTATAGAGTACAGGACGTGACAGAATGGTATCAGAGCTATACCCCAGTCAGAAGTGTGAGAACTAAGTGCCATACAGGGTAAAGTACTACGCTATGGGAGACACCTCTTAAACCCGTAATGGGACAAAGTGCTACATAGTGGGAGCCACCTCTTGAGCCTATAGGGGCCACCTCTAGAGTCCTACCTGCCTGGGCCGACCAATCCAGACAACCACCGACAGACAGACACCGCCCTAAACAAGGACCTAAGACAGATAGACACACAACACAGAACTAACCAACGGTCATCACGGCAAACAAGACTATAACGCACCAGCATAGGGGCGTTATACCCACATAACGCACCAAGGGAGGGGAGTTATGCCAACCAGACCTAAAACCACATGCAAATGATATAACGCACCAAGGGAGGGGCGTTATATCAACATAACGCACCAGCATAGGGGCATTATGTCCAACAGACCAAAACACGAACAAAACAAAGTATAACGGACCACAATAGGTGCGTTATACCGGTATAACACACAAAGGTAGGTGCATTATACCCAGCAGACCAAGGGCCCATAACGGACTAAGACCCATCCGTTATAGCCACAAAACGCACAGGGTGAGGTGCGTTATATCAACGGCCATACCCAGGCAAACATCGGTCAATAGACCATAACGGATCTGCACCTGGGCGTTATATGGATCATAACGTACGGGGAGGAGTTCGTTATGCTAACCGACTGACACAGTCTTCGAGGTGAACATGGTCGTCGAGGGCTGACAACAGCAGTCGGCCTCGAAAATAACCCGACCATAACGCGCCTGGACAGGGGTGTTATGATCCACATAACGGACCAGTCTTGGTTTGTTATGCTCCAAGACCTCCGAAGATAGAAAATGATGAATGATGCATAATAGTCTATTGGGGGACCGTTATGCACATAACGGCCTCTGGTAGGACCGTTATGCCAATCCGATGGGAGAAATGGTGAAACGACCGAATCAGCCCGTTCCACGCCCCATGCACGCCGTAGCACAGGGGAAACAACGCCAAACGATGGGAAATGACCTCAGGGGGTCAAAAACATCATATGCACACGTTGAAACTCATTACAACGCGAGATCGGGGCGATTTCGACGAATCGACCCAAAATGAGTCACCAGGGTTCCCAGACTCCTACCGGCCCCAAATGATGACTAATCAACACGAAACTGGTGAGGTTGGGATCTTGACATCCCAGTGGTCAGTTTGACACTAACTACATTGCGAATGGTTGCCGTTTACCGGCGAACCCTACAAACTCCAAAAATCATGTTTTACGCTAAACTGGCCTGATCTCCCCTGATCGGCCACCAAACTACGCAAAACTACAGGGAAAACATACAGAACGCGGAGGGGGTCCATCTCCCTACCTCCATCGACGAAACCGAACGCCATGGGTGACTAAACCGCGCCGAAATACCGTCGCGAACTGAACCGCCGACTTCAAATCCACCGTTCGGGATCGCACCCAAACCACGCTGTTCCTCGCTCCACCACGCGTCGTCACCTCGCCTGCTGACCGCTCCGTCTGTAGTCGGGCGCCCCAGGGAGAGAGAACAAGGGAGAGAGAGAGTGAGAGCACGAGAGTGAGAGAGAGAGGGGGGTGGGTTTAAATAAAAAGGAAATTAGAATATTTTCTAATTTTTAAAATTTCGTAAAACGTGTCAAAAATATACTAATTCATAAAAATATGTAAAAATAGTCGAAACGATCCTCGCGAAGAGTACATCACTATTGTATCGTCCGCGAGTCAATGAATTGAGAAATAAACTCACCGTAGGGTTCCGCAGGTTAAACGGGAGAAAAATCTACACGGAAAGTAAAACTTAACTCGGTAACTACAGAAGCAATCCGAAACTCCTCCAAAAGGATCCGAGCAACTTGATAAAGATCCGCCAAGACCCAATAAAGATCCGGCAAGAATCTAGGATGCTACATTCCTCCCCTCCTTTAAGAAATTCCATCCTCAAAATTTAAAGACAAGCAAGGGTAAGGCAGGGAAGAACAACCCAACAACTACTACACACGGAAACACGAACACAGAGCTCAGAGGAACAATGTCAGATCATTATCACGAGGACACGCTCGAGAGTGAGCATGACGACCTTCTATGAAGGAACAAGAATGTGTACCGACCTTACAGTCACATGTGCACAGACCATCTACGACTAGGTGCAAATGTGCACTGACTTGCATGTGCACAGACATTATGAAGTAACATGTATATGTGCACCGACCTTGCAGTGTGCACAGCTGATGTGCATCGACCCTAGACATGCACAGACCTATATCAATGTGCACCGACCTGATAATGCTATAATGCAAATGTGCACAGACCTTTGTGGCGTTGAAAGCAAATGTGCACAGACCTTTGTGGTGTTGAAAGCAAATGTGCACAAACCTTTGTGGCGTTGAAAGCAAATGTGCACAGACCTTCTATGACTTAGACAAAAATGTGCACCGACCTTCTATGAAGGAAACATGGATGTGCGCAGACCTTCTATGACTTAGACAAGAATGTGCATCGACCTTCTATGAAGAAATATGAATGTGCATAGACCTTGCTTTATGCTAGCGAAAGGTGCATCAACCTTATTGGGCCCAAATGCAAATGTGCATCGACCTTATATGCAGGACTTCTATATATGCATCGACCTTACTTCTTCATGAACAGGAATGTGCATCGACCTTACCAGACAAGTAGAAGATATATGCATCGACCTTGAAGTACAAATGTGCAGTGTGCATCGACCTTACTTCTTCATGGGCAGGAATGTGCATCGACATTACTTCTTCATGTACATGGATGTCCATCGACCTTACTCTAGTTGATGACTTGAGTAGCGTCGACCTTTATTCTACATCAACCTTGGTTCTGTATCGACCTTGGGCATGTGCATCGACCTTTGTACTATTCTAACTCGATGTGCATCGACTTTGTAGTGTTGAAGACACGATGTGCATCGACCTGTTAGCACACACTGTCTACATATGCATCGACCTGTCTGCATGAACAGTAACTGCTGCACCGACCTAATCAACATGAAACTTTTCAGCTTGATTTATGTGCTGCCAATTGCCGAGATTTTCATACACCCAACATTATCATCTGCCTTGATTTCTGTGCATCCAATTGTCTCGATTTCTATGCAACCAACTGTGTTATCAACTGCCTTGATTCTTGTGCATCCAATTGCCTCATTTTTCGTACACTGACCCCTGGTTAGATCTGCCTTGATTTTTATGCAACCTCTTGCCTCAATTTTGATGCAGCTAGTTGCCTTAACTTCTGTGCAGTCAGTGCCTTGATTTGGAGCTTCTTTCAGCACATTACATGACATCATTGCATGATGTCTTAATTCATCAGACTTTGACTTGAAATACAATAATGTTGAGTTCATTCAATACATGTCAGACTTATCAATGACTCCATAGGTAGACATCATCAAAACCATAGAATTAAGCATGTTACACACATGCCCAACACAGCACACAAGAAAATGCAAAAAACCACTTCTAGAACAAAGTCGCGGTCGGAACAAGACCGCTATCGCGATGCTGCGATCTAGTCAGAACCGCTTTAAGGAAGACAGCCAATAGGCCTACGTTGACGCACCCGTCAAGCAAGTTGACGCATGACCAAGGATAATGCAGTCCAGCAGGAATCGCTACAAGATGGTGGCAGTCTAGGGAAGACCACTACTAGGATGGTGAACCAGGTTGTAAGGTCGACTTAGTCAGGGTCCTTAGTCGGCCCGTGTCATGGTTGGGCAGGAACAGAGCTCAACCCTCGTAACCATGGTCAGTCAAGGTGACAGAAGTCGACCCAACTCGGGGCCGAGTCGACCTGGAACAAGGCCCAGGCGACTGGACATACTTGGCGCGCAGGCCAGAGCAGGAAGACAAACACGGTCCCGGCCTGATCGCTACTGTCTAGTGGCGGCATGGTTTGCCAGTTCGAACGCATTCGCCGTCTCGATTTTCTACCGGGACAGTACGGTACGGTATTATCTCGGTCCGTCTAGCTCTGTCCCGTATGATTGGTTCATCTATGTAAAGCTCCCCCGTTAGAGGTACGGGTAGCTCTAGCTGAGGTGGGCGAGGTCGAGGGGCAAGAGTGTCCTGCCTCGGGGGTTCATGGGTTTGTTCATGGGTGGATGCTCGCCGTAGGGCAGCATTTGCTCGCTGTAGGGCAGTATCAAACATAGATTCATATGGCTCGACCTCTAGAGCAACAATATAGGAGTACGGTAGAGTGGTCACGCGGTGCCAAAGTAATTCAATCTGGAAGTGAGGTCGCAAACCCCTCTGAAACTCACGTGCGAGTACAACGCTCTCCTCTCCAACTTCATATTGCGCTTGCTCCTCTCCAACTCCATATTGAAATCGATACCTATCGAAGGCCCTAATGTACTCAATTACGGACTTGTCATCTTGGACAGGTTGGTACGGGTTGGCCATAGTTGCAAAAGATGGGATGGGGTACCTTAGGAATGGGCGTGCAATGGAATTTTTTATTTTGACCTTTTTTTAATAAAATTAATGCAAACACCTAGACATTCTTGACTCAAGACCCTTAGACTTAACCCAAACTCTAGTATGTGGCGGAGGCTTTAACCTGAAGGTCCGACTCGACACGAGGGGCTACCTTCCGGATCGGCGTAACTGAACCTTCCGAGTAACATCTTTCGATATACCGAAATGTTGGGGTACTGACCAAAACACTTTTTTTTCTTTTTGTTTGAAAACAATGATGCTCCTAGACACGACTTAGACCTCTTTTTTTTTGTTTTATGCAATGACTAATGCAAAGACTACCCTAGACTCAACCACGCTCTGATACCAATTTGATGCGGGACGGAGATGCGGACTCGACGCCGAGTTGGAAATGCACACCTAGGACTCTAGCAAGCTTGCATACGTCCCTAACGAGGGAAGTGTTCGGACCTGCACGGTTGAGAAATCGACAGTGAGTCAAGGGTGGTCTACTCACTCTCTCGTGCCCGGGTCAGGTCACGGGACGGATCTCACTTTCTCTCTCGCAGCGGTGAGTGATTTGTCGAAGAGCTAGGATCCTAACATGCTCTCTAGCAGCGGCAATAAGAACTTATACTAAGAAAGCAAGCAACTACGACTACAAGTGGGGCAGCGGGTGTACCTCCATGCTCTGGGCATGGGGAAGACGTCCCGGCCAAGACAGTAACTCCCGGCACAATAGTAACAATTAATTACAGCAGTGAAAATAATGGTCCACTCCACACAGGGAGGTAACAGGCTACACAAGAGTCCAGGAGAACCAAGCTTGGGTTGGCGGGGCAGCACTTTGTTGGGTCCCGTGTGGCGGCAGGCAGTGGATCCGGTTCGGTGGCTTGCTGGTCGGCAGGACAGCAACCGCGGATATACAAAGGAGCTACATCCTCCAGGAGGCTTTTGGAGGTGGCGAATCACTGGGACGACGGCCGTAGGTCCCTGGTTGATGGCCTGGAGCGGTGACGACTGAATCAACACCGGCGTAATTTTGGAAGAATTAACTGTGCCTCCTTTTCAGCTGTCTCATTTCTAGAAATGGCCTATGTAGTCTAGCGAGAATGGACGCTGCGACCAACCCTAATGTCAGATCAACACGAGACCAGCGGTGTTGGAAAGCTCTCTTGAAGATCTTCAACCCTCGGCTGGTCTAGGAATTTAAAATCTTCTGTGCTGGCCATGGCAGAATTTAAGAGGTGCTGGTTCCCAGATCTAGATCTGACTGGGCAGAAAATGGAGTTTCCTGAGAACACAGTTTGACCGAGGGGTTGTTGATGTATCTGGGTGATTTGCTCTTCATGAAAGTTGTAGAGAGGGAAGCAAGGAAAACGGGGATGATTTTTATGTGACTTTTGGTGGTGGTTTTGATTTTCGGTGGGTTTTACAGTGGATAGGGGTCAGATTTGGGAAGCAGTGGACAGAACAGAAAGTGGAGTTTGCAGAACCTTTTAGGACAGTAGGAGTAGCTGTAGAGTCGAGATTTTACCGGCCACCATAGTTACTTTCCTGCTTTCGTAGTTCCTGCTTTTCGTGCCGCCGTTGTTTCTCAGTTGGGTTCCACAAGATCCCTGCTGAGCCAGTGATAGGAGACTCACCCCTGATTTTCAGGTGCGGCGATTCTTCCTCGAGGTTCGAGGACGTTGCGTGGAGGTTCCTAGTTATCAATCTGTCGGGCTGAGTGTTCACTTGGCGTGTGGTACATTTTACTACTTTAGACTGTACTTTCTGTTGGACTGGACTCTATTGTAGCTAGTTATTTATTTCTGTTATTATATCTGTTGTCCTGCTTTATTTCTTATTTCTATGTACACTACACATATCCTTTTATCCCTTCCGAGTCTCCGGGCTTGTGGGAGGCGGGCCGAGGTTCGAGTCACGTTGGTTCTTTTTCGGTACTCGAATCCCGGGTCGCCACAGCTGGTATCAGAGCTATGGTTGTGAAAGTACATGAGAATTTGAGATATTGCAGTGATCAGAGTTCGTAAGATCCAGTATAGTCGACAGCTGGCATAGGGTTTTGTGTTTGATTTTCACTTGGTTTCTCGCGTAAGAGTGTGGGTGCGCGGCGTTGGCGCTGTGAAGGTGGTTGCTGTCATTGTTGGAGAGTCGACGTAGGGTCTGAGGTCGAGATCGAGAGCCTTCTCCCTCATTGGTGGTGGCCCCGGTTGTGCTACGTTGGGCAGAGGCTGCCGACTGGTGCGTTACTGTGGTGCTACGTTCGAGAAATTATAGCGAGGTCATGTGACTGGTGAGAATTGCCCGTGGATAAGTGGCCGTGAGTATGCTCTGAGGGAGTTGTTATCGGGTCGGTCACCCTAGCTTGAGGATTATCCAGCCCCTGAGGCATCGAGATCGTGGTTTGAGGTGGCAGAGCGGGCGCTCTGGTCGAGATGTGCTCAGATGAGCGGAGGAGCTTCTTGGATTGGGCTGTGGTTGCCCTGGATCTGGTTCGATATGTGAAGGCTCAGTGGCGAGCTTGCGGCTCGAGGCATGGTGTGTTGCGGTTCGAGGAGTCGCAATGATGGTGCATCGAGAAGTGTTGTGATCGTGATCTGACAAGACACTTGGTGAGTGTGTCGGAGGTGCTGACCTGATGGAGGTAATGATTTTTCTGGTTCTGGAAGGTGCAGTTCCCAGCGTGTGTAAGGTTTGAGGTCAAGTCAAGCATGGGGACCTTCCCTTGGTTAGAGGTGTATTGAGTTTTTCCCCTAGTGGGAGGAGATCACATTGGGTTAAGGTTTGTCGTCTTGCATCATGTGTCCGGATTGGTTGGCCTTCATGTGCCATGAAGTCCGTGTGAGACGAATCCTCTGTTGGCAAGGTGGTTGCCAGTGAGAAGTGTTGCCCCTTTCCCTGATGTGTAAGGGTGTTGGCGCTGCTCTGGAAGGATAAGTGCCAGTTGGGCACTATTCGCGAGAATTTGCAACTGGTGTTGTGATTTTTGAGGTGTTGTGGATCGGAGCCTGCGGAGTTGCAGAGGATTGTCAGGATGGAGGATCCCGAGTTATCGTTGTGTTGGCTATGCGTGTGGATCTGAGTGCGCAGTGGAGGATCGTAGCGTTGGATGCTACGGGCGGATTTTTGAGGATGTGTAGAGTGTCGGAGGATGGTTCCTCGTTGTGAGATTGTCTCGGTTGTGTGAGACGTGTTGTTGCCGTGCCGTTACTTGAGGCATTGTGGTTGGTGGCACTGGCTGGATGGAGAATTGGGAGAAACGTACTGGCGAGGTCACCGCATGAGTATCCTGTTTCTGTGTTGGAGGTTGTGTTCTCAGACGAGATCGTGTTCTTGGAGAAGTGATCTCTAACAAAATTATGGGTCCCGGTTGGTTGGCGTGAGCGGCTGGTGAGGTTGATCGAGTGATCGACCATGGTAAGAAGTGTATTGTCTGGAGAAATCAACTCACTCTTTATTGATAAAATACCTTGAGGTTTACAGGGTTTCAAGTGCGAGGGATCTCTCGACCATCAAGGAAGGTTAGCCTATAAGTTCCCTTTTCGAGCACTTCTATAATCCTGTACGGATCCTCCCAGTTTGGAGCCAGCTTTCCCACAGCTGCACGTAGGTTGGCAATGTTGGTGTGGTGCAGCACAAGATCCCAGGGGAATAAGAGGTATTCATTGACCCGAGCATTGTAGTATTGTGACAATTGCTACTGGTAGGTGACCAGTCAGGTTTGGATGTGTGCTCCGTCCTCCATCAACAAGTCCAAGTTCTCCAACAGTGCTTGATTGTTTCACGCCTCGTGGAACTGGCGGAGCCTGAGAGTTAGATTGGAGATTTCTACTAGGATAATTGCCTCATCTCCATAAGCTAGATGGAAAGGAGTTTCTCCGGTGGCTGCCCAGGCAATGGTATGATGTGGTCACAGGACGTTGGGTATGGTGTCCACCCATGGCTTTCCGACTTGCTGCAAGTCGGTCTTGATGCCATGAAGGAGAGTATAGTTGGTGTTCTCTACTAGACCATTGGCCTGAGGATGTCCCACTGAGGTGTAGTGGTTCCACATCCTCATTTTCGAGTACTTTTCTCTAAAGAAAGTGTTGTCAAACTGTCAGCTGTTGTCAGTTGTGAGGACACACAAGATCCTAAATTGATAAATGAAGTTGTGCAAGATGAATTTCTAGGATACCTCGCCCGTCATCTTGGTGAGTGGTTCTACCTCGACTCACTTGGTGAAGTAGTCGCTGGAGATGATAAGAAATTTCTTCCGCCCCTGAGCTTTTGGGAGGGGACCAAGGATGTCCACTCCCCATCGGATAAAAGGGCGAGGCTCCATGAGAGGGTGGAGTTGTGTCGCAGACTGGTGGTAAAGGTGCATGTACTTCTGGCACTGACCACAACTTCGTACGTATTTGAGGCAATCTTGTTGTAGGGTAGGCCACCAATATCCTTGCATGAGTAGGCTTTTGGCGAGTGCTCATCCATCAATGTGGCTGCCGCAGAGTCCTTCGTGGACTTCATGGATGGCTTGCTCGACTTTGGTGAGGAATAAGCACTTGAGGAGAGGTGAACAGAGTGAATGCATGAGGAGGTGTCCATCCACAAGTGTAAAGTGTGTAGCCTGAGCTCGTACTCACTTGGCTTCCGAGCAGTCCTCAGGGAGTTGTTGCCAATAGAGGTAATCCAAGATGGGGTCCGTCCAGGACAGCTCATAGTCTATGGCGTTGACTTGAGGCTCAGGTTCCCCGATGCTCGGATGTTGGAGCTCTTCGATCAAGACTGACCAAGAACCTGCCAATGTTGTAGAGGAGGCGAGGTGGGAGAGGATGTCTGCTCAGGGGTTCTCCATCCTTGGTATTTGTACCACCTCAAAGTGCATGAGGTTTGAGGAGACCTCTTTGATCTTCTAGAGGTACCTAGATATGGCCGGATCCCAGGCTTCATATTCTTCACGAACCTGATTGGCGACCAGTAATAAATCGCTATAGGCGTGGAGGTGGAGATCCCTGAGGTGCTTAGCCATGTGGATTCCGGATAGAAGGGCTTCATACTTGGCTACATTGCTCGTAGTCGGAAAGGTAAAGCGTATAGCGTACTAGACCTCGATCTTGTCCGGCGATAGAAGGACCAAGCTCACTCTATTCTGCTTGCACAGGAAGATCGTCCATGTATAGTTCCCAAGCAGGCGTTGATGAGGGTGTGGCTCCCTTGTTCTTCAAACCGAATGACGCCCTAGTATAGCAGTATAGGTCGTGGTCAATGATAAAGGCGGTCTTATCCTGGTCAGAACTATACATGCTGATCTGGTGATATTTAGAGTAGGCATCCAAAAAATTCTACATCTCATGCATGGATGTCGCATCTACAAGCTGGTCGATACACACCATTCGGAACCTATCCTTGGGAGTGGCTCTATTGAGGTCAGTATAGTCAATGTACAATTGTCACTTCCCGTTGCTCTTGGGTACTAGGACTACATTGGAGGTCCAGTTTAGACACTGGGTGGGTTTGAGTAGTCCCAAATGTAGCCTCTCAATTGCTTACGGATGATTTCCTGTCACTTGGGATTACATTAAAGCCTTCGCTATTGAACCGACCAACATTTGGAATCTAGCTTAAGTTGGTGAGCAATCACCTCAGGAGGGATGTCAGAGAGCTCGTCATTGGACCAAGTGTACACATCTTGGCTCGCCTCTAGGAAGCGTTGATAAGCTTGCTTCTCCTCCTCTGACAGTATTAAGTCGATCTGCAGGGAGCGGCTAGGGTCCTGGCCAACTTGAATGAGGAAGAGAACTTCAGTCGGTGTCCTTCCACTTAGTCTGGGCTCATCCGTCCTGACCTTCTTTTCTAGTGGGGCCTCTTCTACATTTCACTCCTTAGTGGAGGTCAGATAACACTAGTGGGATTCCTTTTAGCCGCCTCAGATTTCCCCTACTCTGTGAGGAGTGGAAAACTTTAGCTTCTAGTGGTACGATGAGGGAACCCCTTTTAGCACTCGTAGGAATCCTCGCCCAATGATACCGTTGTATCCGGTCATGCCTCGCACGACCTTGAAATCGGCCACGAAGGTCATATCCCTTTGGGTGGTTCCGAAAGGGAGTTCACCCTTCAGGGTAGAACGCAGAGCCAAAGAAACCGAATGGTAAAGTGTGCAATGGCGTGATGTGAGAAGGATCCGTACGCATCAAAACAAGGCAGTCACAAAGACATGACATCGGGACCACTTTCATTGTCCATAAGAATGCGACCCATAGTACATCGATTTGTAGTTGAAACTACTAGAGTGTCAAAGTGCGGAGTGGTCACGCCTGCCAAGTCCTCGTATGAAAAGACGATGGGCTCTTTGTGGCAGTCCTACGCAGGAGCCCTTGCAAGTGAATTGCGGCAGCTAGGGTTGTCTCGCTCAACCTAGTTTACTTGGCAAGCATAAGCAGTGCCTGCTAGAGCTGTGCCAGCCCGAGACTAGCTCTCCAAAAATCATCATGATTTCCCTTCTGTTGGGTCAGTTATCGATAGGGGGTGGAGTGCCAGCCCTCTGTTGTTGTTGCTTTGCGGCCTTGGCGACGAACTTATTCAAGAGCTGTTGGCGGACCAGGTCCTCGAGGGTGCCCTTGAGTTGGATGCAGTTCACGGTCTCGTGGCCGTGGTTACAGTGGAAGCAACAATACTTTTTCTGATTTATTATCCAATGATCAAATTTCATCCTCTTGGGCCAATGTAGGTATGGCTCCTCACGAATCTCCATGAGGATCTACTCAGGAGGGATGGTCAGGGGTGTGTAGTGCCTGAAGGAGACTCCCTCCTTTAGCCCGTCCCGATCACGACACTCCCGATCATGACGCTCATGCTTACCTCTATCCCAGTGGGAGAATTCAGTCGATCACTTCCAGTCGAAGTGATCGGCTCCAGCCACTTGGCCTAGTGCTGTAGTGTTCTCCTCACAACTGGCATGCTTCTGGACCAGGGCAAGGAGCATCAACGTGGATGAGGACTCTAATCCGAGGGTTCTTCAGAGGATGACATCCTGGGTGTCTTGTGTCAGCACTGTGGTGGCGATACTGACATTCAGGCATGGAATGCAAAGAATCTCCTTGCAGAAGCGGGCAATGAAGTCCCACATGGGTTCCTTGTGACCCTGCTTGATGACAAGAGGCTCACAGCAGTGCAAACCTCATTTTTGCAGCTGAAGAAGTTTTCTTTGAGCATCCTTCTTAATTGTTGGAAGGAAGTGATGGTTCCAGTAGAGAGAGATTTGAACCATGTTCGAGCCTTCTCTCGTAACATGGTGAAGAACGCTAGACACTTGAGAGTGTCTGAGGTCTGGTGAAAGATCAGGTTGGACTCAACGCTGTGCATGTGGTCAGTAGGGTTGGTGGTGCCGTTGTACGGGGTGAACATCAGCAACTGTAACTTTGGGGGGATCGACGCTTCCATGATCTCGCGGTAGAAGGGAGCGTAGTAGTCAACATCATTGTCGATCAGCCCCTCCATTCGCACTACCTGGAGGATGTCGTCTAGGTAGTGGACTTTGCCCTCAAACTCGCCCTTCACTTCTTCATAGCGCCGCAACTGCTGCGCCATCTCCAGGTTGGAGTGCAGTGGGCTGGCGAGATGCAACAATGGTTGGCTACACGAGTGAGGTGTGTGAGCAGTGGAGAGTAGAGAAAGCTCACGCACACGGTGTGATTCTACCATGGTGGGTGTCCCTACACTCTGCAGGGCCAGGTCAGAGCACGGTCTTGCTCCGCTTGGCAGTCGAGGAGGCCCCGGTATGCCTCCATCAACGTCTAGATCTGGCGACGCATCTCTCCCAGTTCATCCACGGCAGAGCTCGGTGGAGTCGCATCGCGCAATGAAGGAGATGTTAGGTTTCGATTAGAGATGCAGTGGAAACAACGAAACCCTAAGAAGTGGATCGTTGCTGGCGATCAAAATTAAAACAAATCGAAGGGAAGTCGGACAATGCACGGCTCCCTAAGCTACTCCAAACAGCAACAAAAAGGTGAACCCTGATCTCACAGAGTCGGGAGTTACCAATCCATCGTCCAAGCATCAGGCAAAGCTAAAGCCTACAAGGAAAAGGCAAAAGCCTAGAACAAACCTAGATAGACAAGGGATGCTAACACACACACGACTAGAGTGTCGTGCACATAATCCTAAGTTGACCTCGGGTCAAGCCAAGGGAAGACTAACCTGGGAAGGTCACGACATGAAGTACGAGAAATATGGGAGTTACGAGTCACGTGACGGAAGCACCTCCTCACTAGAAGAATAGCCAGACGCATCCACTAACGTCTTACACTGCACCACTAGTATCTCGCTGTGGATGCCAAAGACTACGGAGACTGAGATAATCACTGAACAGAACCAGGAACTATAGTAACGAGTGACTAGTCAGGGTCACGCCCGTCGACGTTCATCCAAACGCCCCTGACCACGTGTGCACACACAAGCTCAATACCTTGAGCCAGGCCTCTAGCTAATTTTCTCCCCCAGTAGGACGCTACTGTCAAGCAAGGGAGCCCATAAAAACTAGCATAAAAACCATCTGAGTCAGGAACTACCCCGCCACCACTCCCAGGTGGGCCGACACTCGAGGTCGTCGGGCTACGACTAGTGGAGGCTCACTAGACACAGAGACTCTGAAACACGAGTGCTGAAGTACAAACAGGCTAAGAATGCACTGTCATACATACTACGAAGCACCAGACACAAAACACAAGGCAGCACACCAAACTGTCACTAGACTCAGGACAAGGCAACTAGACCTGCCGACACGACGATCCTTGAGTCTCACGACTCGGGGTTGAGATCATCGTACAAAGCGGTAACAAGCCGCCAATCGGCCTAATCCTAAGCCACAAGAAGATGACACATCCATATAAAATGAAACACGGAGACCTGAGGGAATCACCAAAACCCTTGAAGCACCTGGATACACAAGCCGAGGTAAGACGGCACCTCTAGGCATCCAAAACCATATCTCGATCTAACCAAAATAGTCGAGACACTCACAAGATTACACGTCAACCACTGGATCACACCGGGTTGACCAGGAACCAATAAGGACTCTGAAGCAGTACGGAACACCACTCAATATGATGGCACTCCTAGCCGCCCTAGAATGTGGTCATAGCCCTCATAGGATATCCAAGACATCCACGGGTCAACTGGCAAGCCACTAGGTCAAGCCAAGACAAATGGAGGCCAATCCTTGAGAAAGAGACGGTCACTGAATGGCCAAGATAAGGCCAATCCAAGCACTGAACGGTCAAGAGAGGGCCATTAAAAGAACTGAACGGTTAAGAGAAGGCCGTTCCAAGAGTACACGGTTAAGATAAGGCCGTTTTACGGACGTATGCGGTCTAGCTATGGACCGCGCCACTAACCGCCTTAAAATCATTGACTCCGGTCAAACAAACCAAAGCGGTCTATACATGGGCCGCTCTATAATAAACGGTCGAAGTTTGGGCCGCTCACCCAAATCGACTTAAAACAGTAACTCGGTCAAACAGTCAATAGCGGTCTAGGAATGGGCCGCTAAAGATAATAAACGGTCTAGCAAAGGACCGCTTCACCAACCGCCATAAAACTATTGACTAGAGTCAACCACTCTTAGCGGTCTAGGAATGAACCGCGTGAGCACGCTAGACGGTCTATCGTGAGACCGCGTAGCTGAACCGAACAACTAAAGGAATCTAAACGGTCACCCAAGGGCCGTTCAGAGCATATAAATGGTCCTCCAATGGACTGCGAACCACGTCAGACGGTCTATCGCGTGACCGCGAAGACTCAAACCGACATACCTAAAACGGTCGCCTGATGGGCCACGTTCAGAATGAAACGGTCACTGTAACGATCGCGTAGTCATTACGGCGGGAAAATCATGGGATGAGATGTAGCAGAAATGGTGGGGAAGAGCAGGGGGCCCGTTGCCTCTGTTCAACCCCAACCCCTTCTTTCCCTTCTCATTCGTTCCTCTCGCCTTCTTCCTTCCTCTGCTGTAACCCTCACTCCATATTTGGCATAAATAAAGGCCTTGGCCTCTTTGCTGCTTCTGTTGTCTCCGTTCGTCGTGTTCACGTGTGTTTGGTGGTTTCTCTCCGTTTCCGATGATGTCTTCATCTTCCCCGTCAATGGCCTCCTCGCCTTGGGTGACGGTTCCTTCACCTTCATCCTGCCATACCCCCCCTCAATCTCCTGAATGCCCAGCCTCCACCCTTCTTCTCCCTTGTTGAAACCTTCTTCCAGCTAGGCCAGAACCAGAAGACCCTACGGCCTTCTCCCCATCCGTCTCATTCCATCTCAACCAGCCTTCGCCGGCACGCCCCCTCCTTTAACGGCACGTCCTCAGCTTTCCCTCCAGCGGTGCACCCTGGTCATCTCTTCCCCGGTACACCGTGGGCCCTCCCTGGCCGACACACCTCTAGCTCACCAACACCATCTTTGGCCTCATCCCCTGCCCGGCACACTCGTGCTACCTCCCTTGGCCGGTACGCCTTGAACTCAGTCCTCAACGGCACGCTCCCAACTTGCCCGCTCACCGGCACGGCCCTCGGCTGGCACACCCTCCACCCCTTTAAGGCCCTTCACCGGCACAACTCTTTGCCGATGCAATCCAGTCAGCCTTTCAGCGGTACACCCTTCGGGGTCCCTTGACCGGTGCACCAGCCCTTGCCCCTTGACCCCAATGGCCATGGGTAGTCTTGCAGCTCTCCCTTCACTCACTTCGCGTTTTCTGAGGTCTGTCTAAGGTGTTGCCATCTTCAGATGTCCACCTTTAATTGTTGGGTTCCGCCACTCCATGTGGGCGCGCTCCCCGCTTCTCCCTTACGCCCGGGTCAAGGGGAGATGCTGTCGAATTTTCGTCAAGAAAGGGGGAAATAATAATGGCGTGACATGGACTGAGGGGGATTAACAGATAAAGGGCGCGGTAATCAACAAACCACCTTAACTAAGGAAAATGAGCCATGGGGCATCACGGGGAAATTTGAACTGGGCAACAATTAAACACCTCCAATTAAAAGAGAGCAATCGGTACAAGGTTGGACCAAAATTAAAGGAGGAAGAAAAGAAAAGCCTTGAAATCATTGGGAGAAGTGGGTCTTGTGTCCTTCATTGGCACATTCAGCCTCCTCCTCCCCTGTTTGAGACAATTCACACACTCACACACGCAACCACCCTTTCGCCAATACGCCCCTTCAGGGCTTCACCGATACACTCCTCCTCAGCGCACACTTATCACCCTTTTAGTTTCCCCTCAGCCTATTTACTTTCAAAAAGTTTGTACGGGCTACACTTCTCTCAAATCTGCACGGGCACGTTTTGCACTCTCTTTGTTGAAAATAGCACGGGGTTTGCTCCCCCCTCTTCAAACCTGCACGAGCTCCTTCTTTCCCACCCCTCTTCACCGGCACAGCAGTTCATTGGCACGCTCCCCCTTGTTTTGAACCCATACCTCATGCAGGGTATGCACGAGGTATGCTCAACCTCATGCACATCCTGCATGAGCCATCTCTCTCTCTCTCTCTCTCATACACCTTGAAGCTGCTCGCCAGTACACCCTCCCTTTGAACTCCTTCAGCGGCACACACACTCACACACGCAACCACCCTTCAACGGTACAGCCCCTTCACATCCCCTTAGTCGGTACACCCTGTTTCTTCGCCGGTATGCCTGTTCTCAGGCCTCTCAATGGCCCACTCCCCCCTTAATAAAAAAAGAGCAATAAATATGCATATAATAATAATAACAATGATAAAAAATATATATACCTCTACATAATAAAAAAAATGCAAAAAATTTGGATAAAAAAAGAAAACATAAAAAGGGACAAATAAAGATATTTCATTGATATGAGGTGTCAGAATACATCCTTACTTGGGGCATCCCCCGATATACATAAGCTCTGAAGACAAAAGGGGAGCAAAAGTCAATAAAAGACAAGAACAAAGAGGGAAGATTACGACAGGGGGGGGCTGAAAAATGTCTTCTGATTCCAAGAGGCCTAAGGAAGGATATTGAGTCAACTCCTGTAGCCGAGACTCAGTAGTCGCCATCTGCGATAATTTTTCCTCGAGAGAGGCAAGCTGCCCTTCAGCTAGGTTAGCTTCCTTTATAGTCTGAACCTCTAGGCGCTTGGTCTACTATAATTTGGTTTCGGCCATGGCAAGTTCTGCAGGTAGCTCCACTATCCACACTGTGAGGAAGGACCGACATTCTGAAGTAGTGCTGGCAACATCTCTCAGTTGCCCCACAGTCCCCCTCAATGTGACAGCAGTGGCTTTACAGTCAGCCTTTTCTAATTTTACAGCCGCTAGCTGATCAGATACCTCCCGGCTAAGGTGCTCCCGCCTGTTGGCGTACTTCAGCAACATTGTAACCCGTGGGGTCCAATCATCCATTGGGCACTCGAATGCCAATAGTGAGCAGGAGAGGTGTTCTATCAGACTCCTCAACTGTGCATAAGTCAAGTTCAGGGAAGCCGACATGGCTCGCTGAAGATTATCTAGAGACTGCGACACCATGTCGCTAGAAAATTACAACCCTAGTGGTGAAGTCTTGGGAAGCTGAAAGTCCACCCTGTTGTCCTCTTCAGCCCAGATGTCGTCATTCACCCCAAAGGACGTCGACGACAGAATTTGTGAGGCACCAGTGCTAGATTCGACAACTGCAGCTGATACAACTGGAGAAGTCTCAACTACAATAACTTCTTTGCCTGCCCCCTGAGGTGATGCCGTGCTGGCCATCTTGATAGCCGAGGATACTCACTCCTCGCATGTAGTCCCACCGAATTCCACAGGAGAAGATTCCTCAATGACAGCCAAGGCCTTAGAAGAATCGGCCTCTTCTTCAATAATCTCTCCCGCTTCTATCTCCGGGAGGCTACTTTGCTCCAGCAACAATCCTTCATCTGTAGCCGAGGGTTGACATGCTACGACCTCCGTCCAGCCACCAACTTCCATAATCACTCTGGCCCTTCCAGCGATGCCGCTGTCGCATAAGTCTGTGGAAGCCATAAAGCAATGGGCCGCAGCACTAGCGGAAAAGTCAGTTGGCCCGGCCCTAAATCCAGAAATGGTATCTACACTGTCACAGTCGGTGGCGCTACCTCAGCCTGCATCACATATATATATGTCAACCAGTTGAGTTGGAAGTGACAAGAATGGCTGCAGACGGGCGGGGAATGCTCCATACCTCGATCGGCACTATATTCAGGCCTCCAAGAGTTGCCTCTGACAATGCCGACCCTCCTCCTGCAATCGGGTATGATGGCCCTTGCTCAAATCCTGGCAACCTCGGAGGGCTGAATGTCAAGAAGTCACTCCCGTAAGCCGAAGAAGCCCCAGCATCCTCAGTCTCCATGTTGGCCGGTGGGAGATGCGCTTCGCTAGAGTCACCACCATCGTCAACTTGCTTGGAGGAGGAAGACTCTTCGGCCTGCTCTCGAATTTCAAGTACGTGGGAAGGTGCCTTGCTGAAAGGGGCAGCTATTTCAGCAATAGTCTCTTCCACGATTTCTATCTCGGAAGCATCAGCTTGAGGAGTATCTTGGGGCTCTTCCCTTGAAATCGCCTGCTCCCTAGTAGCAGCTCCTCCCACGGCTTCAACTGCAGTGAGCATCGTGGGTTGAATATTAACTGGAAACAAAAGCAATGAATAGTCAAGACCTGACTGAAGACATGGTGGGCCATAGAGCTCTATGGACAAACTGCAAGTTACCTTCCATCTCCTGATGGGGTGTTGGTGAAGGTAAATCTCTTGCAATGGACTCAGAACTATCTTTCTCTTCTCTTCCTTTTCTTCTCTGTTTCTCTCTCAGTCTAGATTCTTAGTCTTCTGTTCCTCTCGTTTTGTTCGTACGAGCTCCCTCTTTATATATGAGCTTGAAGAGGAATTGGAGTGTGGAAATCACGCTTTCTGCCTAAAGAATTATCCAGAGCATCTGTCCTTTTTGCCACGTGTCAACATCCTCTACCCTTTATCTCCTGGCAACACGTGCCCTTCCTTAGCTTTCTCAAACATCACTTATGTTAGACAGGAAGTCCCTGTCATTATAACAAAGGGACAAGACAGCATAAGTAAAGTTGCACGGACTTGTTTTATACACGAAGGGAAGCAGCACTGTTCATGCATGGACTTGGGTTAAGGGACATGCACAAACTTTGGCGTTCAAAACAAAGGAAGTGCTCAGACTTCATATGAGCAATGAAAAACTACACGATCTTCATAAAACACATGCACGGGCTTTATTTCTTGTTAACACAAAATGTGCACAGAGTTGAAACATGCACGGACTTAGTTTCCTGAAAAATGCACGGACTTTATTTTCTTGGAAGCCTGAAATGTCCACGGACCTTATATGTGTGAGACAAAAGGTCTGCACAGACTTGACTCCGCAAAATGCAACCAGGCACTATTCATGAATGGACTTGGAGGATACATGAGACATAACATGCACGGACTTTATACATATGCACAGACTTCGGTTAGACAGAAAGTGCACAGACTTTATTTTTAAAGAAAACATGCATGGACTTGAGTTAAAAAAATGTGCACGGACTTTATGTTGCACAAATGTGCACAGACTCTTTGATGCACGGACTTGGTGAAGAAACGTGCATGGACTCAGACATATGCACGGACTTGATAAAAAGTGCACGGACTTAAGTGTGCACGGACATGACTTAAACGTGCACGGACTTTGTTTTGGTCCAAGGAAGAAAAGTGCACGGACTTAACAATGCTCAGACTTGGAAAAGACAGAAAGTGCACAGACCTTGGATAAACATGCACAGACTTCTTAAGGCCCATACTAAGTATGCACGGAGTTGAGGTTTATGCACAGACTTAGTTTCCTAGCGTTGACACAAAACATGCATGGACTTGGTGAAGAAACGTACATGGACTTATGTTAGACAGAACCTACACGAACCTATTTAAGACGTGCGCGGACTTAGAAAGAGTGTGCATGGACTTGTTCAAGACGTGCACGAACTTAGAAAGAGTGTGCATGGACTTGTTCAAGATGTGCATGGACTTAGATAGAGTGTGCACGGACTTAGAAGAACAATGTGCACGGACTTAGACAGAGTGTGCACGGACTTAGAACAACAACGTGCACGGACTTAGACAGAGTGTGCATGGACTTAGAAGAACAATTTGCACGAACTTAGACAGAGTGTGCACAGACTTAGATAGACTGTGCACAGACTTGGAAGAACAACATGCACGGACTTAGACAAAGTGTGCACGGACTTAGAAGAACAATGTGCACGGACTTAGACAGAGTGTGCACGGGCTTAGATAGAGTGTGCATGGACTTGGAAGAACAACATGCACGGACAGAAGCCAAACGAAGTCCATGTAATATGCACAGACTTGCATTGAGAATATGCACTGACTTTAAGTGTATGCTAAGACATACACGGACTCAACAAAAGGTGCACGGAGTTAGTTTTTCTGCTATGTTGAAAACATGCATGGACTCATAAGGACATGCACGAACTTTGCATAAGCTAAACCTGCACGGAGTTAATAAAGTATGCACAGACATGCACACAATTGCATGGACCATGCACAGACTTGGAATGTAAGACGTGCAGCAATTGCATGGACCATGCACGTACTTGAGTGTGCAAACATGTATGGACTTTGGTGAAAACGTGAGCAGGGTTGAGATAAGTCCTCATAGCATGTATGGACTTCTACCCATGCGAACCTCAATCTTCATGATCACACATGTTCTGGCACGATAGCCCCAAAACCCTTCTCGCTGGCAGGGCCCCGACCTCACATTCACATTTTAGGGAAGACCTGACCAAGAAGACAGTCATTCCACCTTACGGCCATCCAATCCGTATCAGCAATTCCACAGTTCCCTCGAACTACCACCCTGCAGCGCCTAGCACCTGGCGCCCATCTGAATACAACACCGTTCAGGTGACACAATTGCTTGCATTGCACACCATTCCCACAGACAGCTCTTCCTGAGCTAGGGGAAACTTCCGACCTTGGCACAATAACTCGGACGGAGACACCACGGAAAGCACAGAGTTCTAGACTCTCCTGAGTCACGACGAGGGCAAGTTCACTGTCCACATCCATTCTACCACTCAATTGGACCCGAGCACCAAGTCCAATGGATGATTGGCACATAAACCACACATTATCAGGGTGCCAAGACAACTCAATTAGCTTCTTCGACCACACGCACGGCCACCTCACGGAGCTCATCTGCAATCACGATGATAGACCCATCTCAACAGGGTCGGTCACAACACCATCTCAACGCCGAGCAACATCCGCCAGCGCCTCGCACCAAATGGGGAGCACTTAAACCTGAGGACAACCTCTCGAATTGCATCCAACCCTTAAACATGTCGGACCACGGTCACGATCCAGGTCCCAATCTAATGTCCTTACCTCAGCCTCCAATGGTCCCCAATTGACATTACAATCACACACCCGACACGTAATTCCACAGAACTATTGGGTGGAGGGGTCAAATCAACCACCTCGAATTCACGATACGCTAGGTGAAATCGGAAGCACCCCTCATACATACTTACACACAGCACCAACCATGGATGACCTGGAGAACACCATCTAAATCGAAGGCGATCAAACAACTCTTCACTCCGGAGCCACCCGCACTCGCCTCCTTTGATAACCGGTCCATTGGTCCGAGCCTTCCACACAATGCATTAGCCATACGCCGAGCTCCTCCATGAGCCAACCACGACAATCTCAGGGGAGTAACTAGGGCAACCAAAGTCTCCACTCAATAGCCTCGACACGAGAGCCCTGAATTCTCAACCTCAACAATGTCACTGAACACAATGCCATGACGATGGTACGCCAACCGATGCCAACCTCAGGGCCAACACCATGACATGCCAACAAGCCAACCTCCCCCCTTAGGGTTAGTCGACCAACCTTTAAACTCTACTCACCACTAGGGTGTCCTCTGATCACGTCTGGCATCGATCCTAGGCCTACAGGCTATGGGCCCACCATACTTCTGCTGCGCAACTCAGCACAAGACAACGCACCACAGAAAAAATTTTGACGCTTTCCACGAGACAACCTCCAAGGCATCTGACTAACTATAGAAAAATGGTGCGAGAAACTCTAACACCTTAAATCTGAAGCACAGATTTCCACACACAACTTGGCAATTCATGTGCCGAACCAAGGATCTAAGCCCAACTCCAATCGGAGACACTGGGCACCAGCCACACGACACAACACACGACTCGGCTGGTCACTTGATTCCTCACATCATGGCACCAGTGTGCTGCAACAACAGGGAAACGAGCGCGTGACCCTGCTTCCACTGCACGGGACACCACCTCGGACTCCTGACACCCGCACGAGGACTCGCGAACACAATTGGAAACAAATGGAAAAGGCAATGGCATTTGCAGAAGCACCTCAGAATCACAATTAGAATGTCTCGAAATTGTACCTGCCACAAGATAAGTGTAACACCCTCAAATATAGCTAAGTTGTACTCTATATCACCGATGTACTTTTTGAAGTATCGGCTCAGTTCTTGTAAAGAACTCCGAAGTTAAGCGTGCTTAATGGGGAGTAGTACCGAGATGGGTGACCTGCCCGGGAAGTCCTCCATTCTGGAGCCGATCATTCAGTTTCGAGATTTGGTGTATGACCTCCATGAAGGGCACCGTATTGATTGGGCAGAGATGCACAAGGTTATTGTTCAAATTAAAGAGAAAAGAAGGCAAGCACTGAGGTAGCAAGTGTAACAGTAACAAGCACCGCTGCCACAACAGAAGCCGTAACAGCAACAACAGCCGGTTTAAGACTTGGGGATCCATTAGAACCCAATGCCGAACCACCGTCCCGCTCTGCAGCCTCAGCCGCCGGCACCGACTCAAGTTAATGTAGTTCAACCCCCGACTCCTGACACCGGGTGGTCTTTTGACGATGATGGTTCCGCTCCACAAATCATGGCCCTCCACCATCACTACCCTTCACCTTCCCCCACTT
The DNA here is from genome assembly GCA_024336825.1 of Amorphophallus titanum. Taxonomy (NCBI): domain Eukaryota; kingdom Viridiplantae; phylum Streptophyta; class Magnoliopsida; order Alismatales; family Araceae; genus Amorphophallus; species Amorphophallus titanum. Next base: position 10,265,184 of record JANBPO010002057.1, read on the forward strand.
CCGCTATCCTTGCACCCGCGCACCAAGCCTCTCCTCCGCCCGTTACACCATTCGTCCTCCCATTTACCATCCCTCCTACTCCCACGCCACCACCTATCTCCGCGCCTCCATCTCACCCATTACTCGTTACCCCTGCCGCCATCACCACACCATCACCTAGCCCTCCGCTTAACACCCCTCTGCTAGTCCTTACACCTCCATCTCCCCCTACACCCATAATCACCACACCTATCATTAACCCATCACCCGTTGCCCCTTCTCTGAAACTTGTCATTATTTCCACCAACCCAAGTGTCTCTCCCCTACCTCCTCCTACACCACTCATCTCCCCCATCGGGCCCATTCTATCATTGTCAGATGCCGTGCTGGCACAAAATCTTACCCTACGGAGCGGGTGTTTGTTCCAAAGAAATTATGCTTCTACTTCAAATCCCTATTCTTCTCAGTCAGCTACTGATCAACAGGAAGAGACTGAGCCATTGTCGAATTCTCAATATGGCCTGCTACATCATCTAGACAGAGTGCCCACCAAGATATCTTGATGCGGGATGGACGGAGGGACCGACTCTAGGTGATGCGAACCTCAGACTCTAGATGGAGACACGACCAGCAACACTTGGACACTAGAGTCACCTTGGCCCGACACTAAGAGTTCCATTGGGCTATACATCGCTAACAGAAACGCAAGCTCACTCATCGTCTCAAGCGAGGGATAGCATGGATACGCGTGGTTGAGAAACCAGCAGAGTCAAGGGTGGTTGACTCACTTTCGGGCTCGGATCGAGTCACGGGACGGGTCACTCTCTCACTCACAGCGGTGACATGGACTCACGGGCTAGGATTCTATTGCACTCACAGTGGCATATGACCATATACTAGCTAAGCAAAATAACGCCAAGAAGTTATATCGTTACCTCCACGCTCCCGGTGTGGGGAAGACGACCCCGGCCAAATCCGTACTCCCGGTTAATAAATTTTATAGCGGTACAAATATTTTAACCCTCTCCATGCAGGGAGGTAACAGGTCACATGTGGGGTCCGGGAGTAATGGGAAGTGGGTTGACAGGCAGCATCTTGATGTCGCTTCAACGGTGCCGAAACCCGCATTTTGGGGCTGTCCGGATGGCGCGATCTATGAGTCTGTGGGGCCCACAGACCATTCTGTCCTCCGGGTCTGATGGGATGGGTCCCGCTGTGATGGAGACCCCTGGTGGCGCACCTCCCTGGAAGGCGATCAGGCAGGAGCGCCAGTCGGAGGCCGGGCGGCTCCAATCTTCAAGACTTGGAGTTGCTACCCACGGATTTACAGGTTCGATTTTCAAGCGCGTGATCCGGTGAGATCTGCTACTGCAATCACTCCCGATGTTGGATAGACACTCAAGAGGTACCGTTGGAAAGCTCTTTCGAAGTCCTTCGACCCTATGGGATTCAGAAAAAATCACCAGATCTGTGCTTCTGATGGGCTATTTTAGAACCGACCTGTTCCCTTTCTCAGATCTGACTGGGCAGAAAGTGAGTTTCTTGAGAATTGGCATTGACCGTATGGTAAACCTCTGAATCGGATCTCGAGCTCTGGGGTGGACGTAGGTCTTGGTGACCGAACCACCTAAAAATCTCCTGGTGTAGTGGTTTGTTTGCTTGATCTGTTTTTCGCTAGATGAATGTCTAGGTGCGGTTCTCCTTGCATGTCTATCATATCTTGTTCCTAGGTTAATGCTCAGATTGGTTCATCCGTCTTGTTCACGTTCATGTGATTGTTGACTGGGTTAATGCCCTTTGCTTTCAGAAGGTGTCTGGTTGAGTTGTGATTCTCTCCTCGTTAGCCTATTCCTAATTTCTTGTTGGAGAAAGCCGTTCCAAGTTGTGTCGATCAAGTGTTTGAGGTTGTCTCATTGGAACCCTATCTGTTTGGAGCCTCACTGTCCATCTTCTTCTGTTGAGGTTATTTCCTTAGCTCTACTAGAGTTATCCATTGAGGGTTAACTAATTTGGGCATTTAGATTTTAATTCTGTGAATTTCATTGAAAGGGATCCATTCACCCCCCCCCCTCTGGATCACATCAACGTAAACTAAAAATGTTTGTGCCTGGTGTTGATTTCCATCAATTCTCCCCGAGTGGGAAGAACTCGACCCCGTCGAGTAAGGGGTGCGGCTGCTCGCGTGGCTCCTGCGGGTCCCTCACCGTGCCAAGTAGCACGGGTATGCTCCACTCCTAGAAATCATCACCTACTCATCTCGTATATGTTCTATATGCTCACGCTGCTGTGGTAATGAGACTAGCAGTGGACACTCTAGGGTGGGGTCACTCTCAAAGGAAGGAGACAGCTCAATGACTCACTAGGAATCACCATTGGGTCCCTATAGGTGACTAGATCCGATACACTAAATAGGAGCTGATTCCATAATTCACTAGCAAGCCTACAACGTACGCATAAGATCCGACTAGCCTCATACTCAAAAGGGACGGGCACCATGAGCTTGCATGAGACCAACTAGACTTGATGCATGCAGACTCTGACAAATTGTACAAATAAAGGAAACAAACACACTCTCTATCCTAGTCAGACCTAAGGCTATGCAGACCGATGCAATGGTGGGCCAGGACATCCGAATGTGTGATTTGCATGCATTTGACGTAACCGGAGGTTGGCGGCAAGGGGGACTCCTAGACATCCAAGTATGAACCAGTCATGCACTGAATTCCTATGGGACTTGGGTGTGGGGAGTTTGGGAGGTTTGGGTGGGCCAGGAGAGCCAAATTCACTTTCTTCATTACCCCTATATGTGTGTAGCTCTTGTCATTGAACGGGCTCTATGAGTACAGATGGATTGGCCCATGGGGAAGGGGTGTGATAGTGGACTCCCTTGGTAAGGTAGATGGGAGGTGGTGGGTCATGAGACACCTTCGGGAAGGGATCGAAAGGATCAAAGAAAGTGTGACCTACCATGATGGATCCCCATGTGAAATGATGAAAAGGATCAAGAAAAGATAGAGATCCGATGATGTGACTCTCTTTTGGTCCTGAGTATAGATCCCCAATTTAAGCCAGCTCCTCGTCAACTGAGGGTATCAGGGAAGTTGCTACTTCTTTAGGATGTGTGGACTTCTCTATGGGAGAGAAGGGGTCATT